>PRKT01000135.1:815546-833755 GCA_003671525.1 Saccostrea glomerata | reverse complement strand
CGATTTTTTTTTTTTTTTTTTTTGAGAGGGCTACAACTCCTTAGGATATCTATAATGGTGCAGATGCGGCAGTGGATCACTCCCGCAAGGATTTCGGCTCAAATTATCTGTAAACGGCTATTTTATTATCATCTCTTACCTGGAATCCAATATGTAATTATGCAAAACATAAATCGATCCAAAAATATTCACAACGATCCATATATCGGTTATTTTTCGTGTGTGTCAACAGCTTAACTTGAATTTATCCGCCATGTTTACTGACCTTGATGGATTGTATTTTGGGACAGCCAATGAGAATTTAGGTTCTATAGGAGCGGATCTACTAGGAATTCCCTTATTTTAAGCATACGTATCGCTGTTTGCACAAAAATAACACTGGAAATGGTTTTATTTATCGATGTTTTTGTAATATATTATAGCACAATCGTTTATAAATATCGACATTTGCTTTATTTGGTTGTTCCAAATTTCAAGCGAAAGTCTCACTACGTCACGCGTGAACTGTCATGGCTGCTGAATATTACAGCTGGGAAAGACAGATTTATTTAACATGGTTTTCAAGTTTAACAGGCTATGTTGTTGACAGTGAATAAAAATTCCGTCTTATAAGAAGTAAGTTTAATGTAAAAATAATTCATTTTGCCTCCAATCACCCGTATCAAAAAATATATTTGCACCATTACGGAGATGCGATGGAATTGTAGCCCTCTCCAGAAAATATCAGATAAAAAGAATCGGAGAGGGCTACATTATTGCAGCTATGTTCATATAAACTCTGAATGAAGTATTTCTATCCCTTGTTTTTGTTAAGATAATCACATCACTGAGATTTGCAGATCTGAGGCAGCTAGTAATAAAGAAATTAAAGATATCCTTATTTTTGAAGTTTGTGGCATTAGGCAAGTTGTGCTACATTTACAACTAAGAATCTTTTTAACAAACAAACTTTCCTTAATTGAATT
Organism: Saccostrea glomerata; assembly: GCA_003671525.1. Taxonomy (NCBI): domain Eukaryota; kingdom Metazoa; phylum Mollusca; class Bivalvia; order Ostreida; family Ostreidae; genus Saccostrea; species Saccostrea glomerata. The sequence continues at coordinate 832,790 of PRKT01000135.1, read as the reverse complement.
GATAGGACTGAAAAAAAATTCGGAGATAACCCGAGATATTTAGACAAATTAGAGTAATTAAAATACTTTTTAGAAAGACCTCAGAACTTTTAAATCACTTTCACTTTGACATATCCAGGGTGTTTGAGATATCCATGTTCAAGATTCCATACAATTTAGACCAAGGTATTGCTAAGATTAGAAAATAATGTTTTTAATTTGGTTATATAAATAGAAAGCCTTGAAATACTTTATATTTAACTTCAAGAAGTAATGCTCTTATCGAAGACAATGCAATGAGGGGGGCTTAGTTACAAGGAGCAGTTACACATCATATCACTGATAAAGGATTCGAGGGCCTTGTTTTGATGAAGCCAGCATATGCTAGATTTCTCATGGATTGTGAAGAAAAAGCAATATAGATCCTCAGTTCATTTCTTAACCATTTGGTGGCAGAATTTTCATGTATCACCCATGTTCATCCAGTGGCTGTCAGAAAAAGCTGAAGTATTAGATTTCTGATGGATGGGAAACTTTACAGCTTCAAGATATATAGACCAAATGTTTGCAAATAATTAATAGTTATTTGCCTCCTATGAAATTTATCATTTGGAGAGTGTGGTTGGTCCAAATGCACATTTGTGTCTAACAAAGTGGCTCATTTCAGTGGATTAGCCAAGTAGGTTAAAGCAGACCCTGTATAATACTGTAGAAAGGAGAAGTTTATTGTGTACATGTGTTCATCATTGACTTGTTATGATGGGGGGAGTCAGCAGGAAGCTTTGAGCTAGAACTTTGACTGCTGGTCAGTAAAAGTGAGCGGTGGCCATTAATTGTAATTCTTCCTGGATGTTTGTTGTTACAGATCTGACACCTGAAGAACAACAGCTTCTGGAAACCATCCGCGAGAGGAAGCAAAAACTCCTTCAAGAAATCCAGGTACGTGGATATAATTTATTTTTTATTTATTTCATTTTTCCTTGAAACATGTGGAAATGGTAATCTTTTTGATTTATATGTTTCTTTTTTTCTTTCGTTTCTCTTTTACCTTCCCTTAATAGAGTTGGTGCATCATGTATTATTTTGTTATCAGGAAATCTTGTGTGAGAAAAATCGATTCACATCTGCAGCTTCTCATGATCACAATGTGTTTTCCCCCCCAAAACACTTCAAGTTCTCAACTGCATCCTTCCTTTTTGTCAAAAATAAGTTTAAAGAAGCACTGATTTAATAATTGCATAAAGATTATAGATGAAGATCATAGAAGGTCATATTCCATGCTTAAATTTTCTTTTTAATAAATACAAATTTTATACATGTACCGGTAATATATATATCCTGCACCCCAGAGGAACATAAAAAAGAAAGATGATAAGTTTTGTGTTGTTCTCTGTGCTGGTTCAGCAGCTCTGAAGAAACTTTTTTTTTCATGTGTAAACTAAGATAATTAAAACTGAAAGAATTAATGGTGTGTGGGATTTTGAAGTGCCAGACAGCTGATTGCCCTGTCTACAGAAGCTGACTAGGATTGGGATAAGACAGAGTCCAGATAGAGCTGGGGGTCAAAGGGCAAGCTGCTATCAACCAAAATAAAAATGGGAAAAGGGATGAAGGGTCATAAAATAGGGGAAAGCTGTTTTATTATCAAGATGTCAATTAACTGGTGTAAAATAAGTTCTAAACCTGCTTTCTAACCTCAAGACAATGAATGAAAATAGATTATTTAAAAGGTGGGCAGAATTTAAGTATTGGCACTTAAAAAAAAATGTCTGTAAACTTTCATCATGATCATGGTTTAAAGTATCAAAATTTTGTATAGATTGATTTCATTTCCCTATTAGACACTGATTCTGAACTACTCCATCAAAAGCTTTCTTCAAATGACGGAAAACCCTGATGTGTCACCCGAAGAACTAAAGATGCAAAAGGGATTATGACTCATGCAGAATTAAAAGAGGCTCCTTCAAATGAAATATTCCTGAATCATTAATGCTATTTCTCCCCCATATTTTTTGCTACACATTTAGTTCCTATGCCTACTGGACTGACAGTCATCTGCGCTAATTATTCTGGGCACGAAGCACTGTCAATAATATCTATTGCGATCTTGTCCATTGTTTGGGGCCACGATTGTCCACTATTGACAATTTATTATAATGAGCATTAATCATCTATTTTTATTTTCCTCCAATAACCCTGTTGTGATCGGGACATTTAGCTGTTTTTTGTCTCTATTTCCTGTGTTAATTATGAGCATGTGAAGGGACTGTTTCCTACATTTGAGTTCAATACATCCGAGTGGTAAAATTGGTGTTAAAATTGTGCATCAATAACTGTATGTGGTATCAAAAGGAACAGGATCTCTTGAATCTTTCTTTTTAATTTATATGTTACGACGGAATTTCAAAATTGAATTTATGACGCAACAATATATATTTCAAGTGGATTTGTTTTTCAATTTACTTTTTAATATAAAAGTATTGAATGGATGGGATATGTTTGACTTATATGGATTAAAAAGACATGAAACAAAAGTATATTTCTTTGTAAAAATGTGAATGCTTGTGGAAGCTGTGTTAGCAAAGATCATATAAATGGTTCGGAAAAGAAATCAAACTGAGAAAATGATGCTTATGGATGATGGAGTTGTTTGTGATAGAACTCTCTTACATTGGGGAAATTTACTTAAGGTATCCTTTGTGAAAATGGCAGGAATGTTATAATTATTGCCTTCAACTCATAGTTGCCAATCAGTGCTAGTTTTATCTTTATGGTTAAATTTAAGCTCCATTTGAGATAATGGTGAGATGTTGTGTCATGCTACTGAAATAGGAGAAACTTAATTCCATGAGTTTAACATTTTCAAAAAGTCATAAAACTGTCTTTTATTTTGGAAGCTGAAGAATTTCAAATCTTTCCTGTTGCAGTTAAACAAACATGAGAGCAATGAAGAAACATTTCAATGTATCCAACCTGCAACATTATACTTGCAAAAATCTTCATAGGACTATGTAACATTTCCCTGGAGTTTCTAGATTTGAATAACTAAAGCTTTAATTTGGTTTATCTTTAATTCTCTTATTTTTTTTAGGAACTCAAAGATGAAATAGCTGAGGTCTCCAATGAAATGGAGACCATAGAGGTCTCAGATGAGAGGTAAGATGAGATTTATCAGAGGAGGGGGGAAAAACAGGGTCATTTCAGCTAGAACTATAAACGTTATCTCTGTATAAAAAAAAATCTCATTGTGTTCAGACACACAAATGTAGCTTTTATCTGAATTCCTCCAATGCTTTGGCATTAGGGATTGTAGAAGTTGATTATAATCAACCAATGACATCATATCCCTACCATCTGTCGGTTACAAAAGAGTCCGATACGTTAGATTTGCCGAGTTTTTTTTCGTGTTTTTCAAGCAAGCAAACTTGATCTGACAAAAACCATTTTGGTTTATGTGTGTTGAGAATGGAAAGGAACAGTCACAGAATAAATATTGAAACAGCTGATATTTATGCTAATACATATGTATATAGGTCATTGTGACTTTAAACATATCAGATATAGATATTAGGGAAAGAAATTGTGAAAATAAAGACATCCTTAGTCCCCCAAAATTTCTTTCAATGGGCATACAAAACAAGTGATTTATGTGTTTGTTTACAATGTTTATTAATTACTCACTAGGATTGTCTTTGCCTTTTAATAAACAAGAATGTTATTATTTTTAATTGATTTTATTTTAGCAAAAACAATCCCAAGAATAAACAGATGTCCATTGGGAAGAAGAAATTTAACATGGATCCAAAGAAGGTAAAACAAAATGAACAGTGACATTATAAACATAGCATATACTTGTAAAATTAAGGGTCTAATATAAGCCATTTTCCCTTTATTTTCGTCAAGCTTCAATTTTATCCTATCCCTGTTTTTGTCCATTGATATAGTACTAAATATGATTTTTAAAAAAATAAAGGAATCAAGTGTATTTCTTGCATTTAGGGAAGTTGTTTTTTTCTCGCACACTATAAGAAAAATAATGAATAACCAATAAACCTAGCTAGTCTGTTCAATATTCCTGGCTACAACTATGTTTTAATATACCCATTCAACTGGACAGTTTTGTGTTTTTAGCTCACAAATAATTAAATTATAGTACATTGCTATGCCCCTAAAAGAAAACCGTTAACAGAAAGCCCTTTACATGAACAAATAAATGTTATGATTGTTTTTGTAAAGATTAAACTACTAATACTTGTAGACACCTTATTGTCCAAGTATTCCATGATGCAAGCAAGTGTTTAATTGAAATTTTGACCATTCCATTAATAACATATTGATTAAAATTTAGTTGAAAAATTTCAAAAATCTGCAATTTCACAAGATTGATGAAAGATTCACATTACTAGGATGCCATTGATATACCAGTAATCATGTTTAGACTGTATGCCTATATTTGTGGTAGGCACAGCTTATCATAGACTTTAGATCCATCAGAACTTCAGAATATTACTATTTACTTCCCAGAAAATGATTAGAGTTGTTAGTTACGAAAAAAAAAAATATTCTGCAGTCTTTAAAAATATACATTTTAATGATTTACCCCGGCATTTTGAGTGAGTGATGAGGGCAAAAGTGCAAATTCAGCGTACACTATGAAATTCAGATTAACTTTAGTTCTGGACCAATGCCATTTCTTTATTAAATTAAAGTACTTAATTTTTATCTTGTGGCAGGAATTTGTGATTTTTTTTGTTGTTTCGCGATTACACACTGATAGAATTAATTGCAGAAAAAGAGAATAAAAGCCATAGGAATCTGTTCATTGTATGCTTGGTTATCTTCACGAGCCGTAAGGGTGAAAGGTTTTCCTCAAGCAATAAACAAAGGGAGATCCAAAAATTGAGATGAGAAACAGTTTCCATTTCTTAAATGATATTTTTCTGGTTCCATTCATCTTTTGATTTTGAAAACAATCTTGGATTAAAATGTGTCTGCAGATTCCTCACATGTTTTTGCTTTAATAAAAGACACAAGTGGCTTTTAGGAATACTAGGTATACAAATCACTGAAATGTTCCTCCCATTTTCTCTTTCCCCTACCTACTCCTAAATATATTCAACCCATACATTTGTAAAAAGCAATAAGGAAGAAATTATAGGTAAGTAGATAGTTTTTAATGGGATAGATTGGGTGAAACACACTTAATTTTTACCTTCCTGTTCTCTAAGTATGTAAAAAAAAAAATTTGGATCATAGCAAAATAAGCATGTAAATTACATAGATTGCTTATTTAAAAATTCAGATTACATAACAAATTGTTCTGCTGCTACTAAAGCGATTTCAAGTGCTTATAAGTGCCACACATCATGAGAACTAAGAGAGTAGGACTCTTGTATCTTCAATTTTGCACAGTTCACACAGTCCTATGGATTGTCAGTTATGTTTTGTAGAAGTACTTTTTGAAGATTAGGTTTTCTTTTTTAAATTTTGTTATGTATATTATGAAGGGTCTGTTTTATGGCTGAACAAAGACCACTCTATGCACAACAAATACCTATAGTTTGTGAACAGTTAGGAGTTCTTGATCAGAATTCATGTGGTTTCTATTCGTGGTATAAGACAAACAAGAATTGGCACATAACATTTATACCTCATTCTTGTTTGTTCTTTGACATTGTTTATGGATTCATATCTGATGATATGTTCAGGGTTTAATGGAATCAGCTTTATTAAATAATGATTACCCTCGTATGAAATCAATCATCTGAGCATTGAAATTTCAAAAAAATCAAATTCTCAGACAATGAATCCAATGTTATAGTTCCAAAGCAGCATATAATTCATTTTTATTTTATGGTTAGAAGAATTTGAAGGAAGAAAAGACATAATTTTTTTTATGGCCCACAATTTATGTGTACATGTTCTATGTAAAATGTAAAAATTGTGTATTCCTATTTCCTGAATATTTAAATTTGTTTACAGGGCATTGAGTACCTGATTGAGCACCAGCTCCTGAACAATGACCACCTGGAAGTCGCCAAGTTTCTATATCAGGGAGAGGGACTGAACAAAACAGCTATAGGGGACTACTTAGGGGAACGGTAAGTCCTAGTAGCATGGATCTGGAATAGGGGGTGGGGGGTCAGAGGGGGTGGGGCCACTTAAGGGAAATAAGTTTCTTAATGGAAGAGGGATGTGAAACTAATCTGTACAACTTGTGGTAACCAAGAGACAAACAGTAGCATATCTTTCACTTATAGATAGACTAGCATGCTTCAAATAGGCACACAGTTTTATCCTGTTTATTGTGTTCTTTAAGTCTACACATTTAAAACGGATTAATTGATTTCTGTATTAGGATAGATTGGACAACATTTTAGAAACCACAGAAAGGAGCGACAAAATTTCTTTTCAAGCCTAAGCATTAACCATCAAAATGTCAAATCTTATAGATTTATATTAGACATACATGCATTAGGCTGACCATAGAAAGCTGTGATAGTAACTTAGGCTAGCATGGAGACATAAAGGATTGACAGTATTAATTTTTTTGCTGTAATTGTAAAAAAAAAAAAAAACCAGTCGACTTGTACGTGACAATATTGGTCAGTGATGCAATCCCAGAAAATCCATTGGTAAACCACACCTGTTCAGATGTTATTGATGATCGATGCAGATTGACCCCTGTGACCCTTTTTTGTGTGTGTTGCATGTGAATGAATGCAAAAGCCATAGTAAGCAATAAAACTGCTGCGTGACGTGAGCATTTGATTGGTCTTTGTCATTAGGGATTTGTCATCTGGTAGAACATGGGTTTGTGACATCATCTGTCTGGCCAATCATGCATGTCCATTGATGTGTCCAATCATGCGTAATTGGCATACATGTAATATTTAGTACAAGTGATTAATGAAACAGAAAATGTGTCAATTTATTCCTTGATCTGATTAATTAAAACATTATGATATAATATGTATCATCAAACATCACACATAGGATGATATGAATGATTAGGTTACGCAATTTTTATGTCCATAGTTTATCATAGATGGCCATGATGTTTTCATTAAAATAGCTACTTAAGTTCTGTTTATTCACTGAAATTCAATTTAATTTTTGGGAAACATTTTAGATTGTAATATTCAGTTGAAAAAATTTGATGATTTCAAGAGGAATACATTTCTTGAGAGAAATAATGCTTTGATTGTGAATATGCAAATACATTTACACTTTATAGCAGTAGTACATCAAATGACATTGGTTTAGAACAGATAGTCAAATGGAATTAACAAAGCATACACAAACAAAACATAAGCATTGCATTTTATCTTTTGATATTAAAAAAATGATGTTTCCTTTTACAGGAATGACTTTAATATATCTGTTCTGAAGTCCTTTGTGAACGAGCATGAATTCTCCGACATGATTCTGGTGCAGGCATTGAGGTAAGTAGTCTTATGCTGTTATAGTTTAAGTCCTGTAAAGGCCAACATCTTCCATTAATAAATTAAAGTTGATAAGCATTTTCATGAAATAATTTTCTTCAGCCAAGGGATTCATTTTAGTCTACTTCCTGTTATGAACTAGGAGAACTCAATTTTCAAACTGGCGTTAAATGTATTTGCTAATTACATGTGTTAACCCCAGTTACTTAAGGGGTTAAATGATGAGAAGAAATAGGTGTAGAACAAAGTCATTTTGAAGTGTTTCGCCCAGGTAGTATGTGAACTGTAATGGGTTTATCTTAAACATGTTAGAAACAAGCATGTAAAAAGTAATTTTTAAAGGCTGGATTTTTTGCCTGTCTGAGATGAATGTTTTCAAAGATAAAATAAGTTATCACCTTTATCACAAGAAGGGGGGAAAAACAAATATGCAGGCAGTGCATATAGATAAAAAAAAACCAAATTAATGTAATTAAACAAATGAATTTTAAGACCCAAAAAGCAGTGTAACTTCTAGTAAAATGTGTAAAAGATATTCAGTGGCATTGATATCAGCATTAGAAACAAAAAAAAATAATAAATTGTATAGTTTTAATTGATAAGTATCTTTATGTTATTCTAGACAATTTCTATGGAGTTTCCGTTTGCCGGGAGAGGCACAGAAGATTGACAGGATGATGGAGTGTTTTGCTGAGAGATACTGCGAGCTAAACCCGGGAGTTTTTACCAGTACAGGTACTAGATTTAAAGCTTCACATTGTTTACACAGAATTTTTGAATGCTTATTTTAAATCAGTAAATACGAGGGTTGTCCGGAAAGTTCGTGGACAACATTTATAATTTCTTACAAACATGGATAAAATAAATGAAAATATTATATTCATTAAATTCATGTTTCGTTTTATTAACATGCAAGTTTTCGACAAAAACAGAGCACAAATAGTTATAATTTTATCAGATTAAAAAAGACACACACTAATACCCGGAGCACTAAAATGAAAATTCTTGACGTGACTCGACGTCAAAAGCACAAAACGAGTACATGTAATTTTTCTCAATATAGTCACCGTCAACTCAATACATTTCTTATGTCGCATTAACTAGTCATAATTATTTGCACAAAATGTTAAGGCTTCATACGTAAAATAATATTTAACAATCCCTGTCTCATATCCTGCAATCATTCAACCTCTGTCCGCTTAAAAACAATTTTATTTACGGAAATACGGTAAAGTCACGTTACGAAGTTCTTTTTTTACAGCACTGCAATCTCGGAATGATGGTTTTCCTTCACGCATGTCATCCTGTAAACTATTTCTTCCGTCCGAAAATATTATGTGCCACTTAAATACTAATGTACGGCTTCTTTTACTATGTTTTTCCGAGTTTTTATAAAATGTGTTGGTCTCTGTAGTTGTTTCTCCGATGTCTACGCAGAATTTTATCACTGCTCACTGCTCCACCTATTCCGAAAACATCCCGTTTTTTAAACAATTCTGATCCGTCTTAATATGTTCTTACTTTGATTGCTCAGCCATTTTACAACTTTGATTGTTCAAATTTTGCAGGTTTGAAGTGATAACTTCTGTCAACCTCATAATATAAAAGTCATCCAGATTTCTGCAGAATTTTATAAAATACAAATGAAATCTATAAAGTGATAAATAAGTTTTTAATAAAAATTTTGCGGTGCTCCGGGTCTTCATACCGATTCTTATCATTTAGTCATAATTGTAATTAAACATTGGAAATTGAATCCGATTTTTACATTTCTCAGTTCACATTTAGAAAAGGATTAGAAATATGCTAATAATAAATATCAATGACGCAACTTTTATTCAATTCCTAGCTTGTCCACGAACTTTACGGACAACCCACGTATATCTTTTTTTCAAGAAAATAAAAGAAATTGTATAAATTTTCATCTTGAAATTGGAATTATGATATATATTCGACTGTTCAGATATCAGTAATTGTATATTATAAAGTGAAAACTACGCATGAATTAGTTTAAATGTAATTTGGGTAATGTGTAAATGAAAAGAATTTTGTTCCATGGAATGTTTTGAAAAAATAATTTTTTTTCTAAATCTGAGTACACAGCACAAAACAAGAAATACCTGTATTTTTCAGACACTTGTTACGTGTTGTCTTTTGCCATCATCATGCTGAACACCAGTCTCCACAATCCCAGTGTCAAAGATAAACCGACCGTGGAGAGGTTCATCTCAATGAACCGTGGCATCAACGACGGTGGCGATCTACCACCTGAACTATTGACTGTGAGTAACCTTCTCTGTTGGGTGTCAGTTTGATGCAAAATTTACTTTAAACCCCTGATAGTCTTGTACCCATATGTATTTTGAGTTTGAAATAATTTTCTTTTTTAAGGTAAAATGGTATATTTTAAGCGAACAGTTTTGAATATACTCATATTACCCCTCAAAATGTATTGAAAAGAAAACAATTTGCTTGAATTTAATTATGATAAACTTTATTTTTAATTTTTTTTTAAAAATTATGGTGAAAAAACAAATTTCTACATCTGTGCAAGTTTTCATATTAAGTTTTATTTGGGGTCATTTTAGAGCTTGTATGAGAGCATCAAGAAGGAACCGTTTAAGATTCCAGAGGATGATGGGAATGATTTGATGCACACCTTCTTTAACCCAGACAAGGAGGGCTGGCTGTGTAAACAAGGTAAGCTCCTGGCTTTAGATTGTCTGGGATTCAGGTGGATTCTGGGTAGAATCATATGACTGTTTATTGTTGGCAAGGTTCTTCTAGAATTTCACCCCCATTCAACCTTTGAACTGCATGTTAGAATGACAAAATTATAAATTACTAATCTTTTGGGAAAAAAATCCCCAAATTCTTGCTAAACAAAAAAAACAAAAGAGAACTTCTATGCCTGCTAAAATTATTATTTCTGATCTTGCTCTCTTTACCCCGTGAAATTAAAATTTTGTTTTATAAAAGTGTAGTGGTTAACGATGTTCTCCATTGAAATGAATTCTCAGTGTTTTTTGGAATCAATGTGATGTGCTTGTGTATTTCTCTCTTTTTATCCCCCTTTACTTACACAGGGGCCAAAAAAATCAGTAAGTTTGGTGTATTACTGCCATGTTTCTTGTTGACTCTTTGTTTTTATATTTCATATTCAAAGACATTCTTTCCTGGTCAAATGTGGCAAAAGCTTTTTGGTGCTTGGAAAAAAAGTGATTTATATATATATACATCTCGGGATTTGTTTTTATTTAAATGACTGTTATGACATTGGTGCTGAGCTATAGTTATAAAAAAAAAGAGAGATGTGTAGATTATTTTTTGATTAGTTATAGAAAATACATGTGTAGAATAAAGTTAGCATGGTGGCCTCTAGGTGGTAGAAGTTCGTATTATTTTTGCTCCAAAACGTGGTGCGTTTGACCAGTTGTTGCACTAAAAGTAACTCATTTCCGAGCATGTATCTTCCTGCTAATCAGAATTAACTGATCATCGACAGTCAACAGTGTAGAGAATTTAAAAAAAAATATTTATACATGTACCCAATGAAATTTCTATAACATATATAAAAAAAAAATGGTATAAAACAGAAAAATAACTGAACTGAGAAAAGTGCTCAGTTATTTTGTACAATATACATGTACTTTGAATTTTTATGTTGGAATTGCTTAACCATGTAGATATATTCTATCAGCTGATCAGGTGGCTTCAGAAAAATGTATAAAGACCCTATACCCAATATAAAGCACTATAACACACATTTAACCATTTCTGTATGATTTGTTACCTGGGTCAAGATACTAGTGTATTAGCCAACTGTTAGTCATGGTGGTGGAAGAAAAATGTAGTTCTGAAATAAAATTTCTCTACTTTGAAATACATGTAATTGATATAATATATCATCTCTGAATATAGTTGAACATTATAGTATGGAAAAATTTGTATCCAAGCACCTAATTGTTTTGTCTTTGAGTTTACAACAAAATATTAGCATTAAATCTTTTGTTAAAGTTTGGATAATTTTTTGTTTCTCAAGAAAGAATGTCTCTATTGTTAATGCTTTTTCATTGTATGTGCATGGATTTTCAATTTCTAGTGGGTCAATTTGTGAGTGATAACCTGTTTTTTGCTAATTTTCCCACACTACTTATATGTAAAAAAAAAAATAGAGCAAAGAAAGAAATCTCTGCTATTGATAAAAAGCAAAAGAAATTACCAAAATAGTCTTTAGGAGCATTCTATGTTAAAAGACTAAGGAGTTATCATCAGTGTGTGAATGTGGAAAATAAGGTCACATTTCTTACTGTTTTTCCCTTGTTCTTTTAGGTGGCAGAATAAAGAACTGGAAGAGAAGGTGGTTTATCCTCAATGACAACTGCTTGTATTACTTCCAGTTCACAACAGTATGTAACAGTTTTAGAAATTAAAAAAAAAATTAGAAGACAAACAATTTTACTTCTAATTCATGTATTTTTAGGTCACCTGAGTCACTCAGGTGACCTATTGCTATCTGTTTTCGTCCGTCGTCGTGCGACGTCCGTCGTCCATCGTGTGTTAACATTTGAATATTTTCAGCTTCTTCTCTGAAACCACTGAACCAATTTCAACCTAATTTGGTATACAGCATCTATGGGTGAAGGGGAACAAAAATTGTGAATTTTATGGTCCCCGCCCCTCTGGGGCCTGAGGGGTGGGGCCAAAATCACTAAAATTATTGACATGTTTAAAAATCTTCTTCTTTACTCCCGGACATAAAGCAGGCAAACTGTTGGTGTGAATGTAATGAGCATTGAGTCCTCTACCTAAATTGTGAAATTCATGACCCCAGGGTCAGGGGTTCTAGTGCTAGGGTGGGGCTCTATTGATTATATAGTGAAAATGCATTAAATCTTTGAAAATCTTCTTCTCTGCTCCTGGGTATAAAAAAACTAATTAAGTATATAGTTATGATGAGCAAGAGTGCCTCTTCCAAAATTGTGAATTTTATGGCCCCAGGGTCAGGGGTTCTGGTGCTAGATCGGGGCTCTGTTGATTATATAGTGAAAATGCATTTAATCTTAGAAAATCTTCTTCTCTGCCCGTGGGCCTCTTGTATCATTTTATAACTACTCTAATTATGTTACATAAACTAAAAAGTGGAAAATGACCTGAAAAATTTGGCCCTAAAAATATGTTTTAACTCAGCAATCCAGCTTTGCTATTTTTTAATTTTTGAAAAATTAATATAATTTAAAAACAGGAAGTTCTGTGAAGGGAAATAAGATTTCATGGAAAAGGCCAAAAAACGTGTAAAATCTGAAATGTAAAACTAGTCGACTTACAGACACTTCCTTTTAAAAATTGATTTTGAGAAATGGATTGATATTTATGTTTTTTCTGTACTTTTTCCTAGTTAATTTCAGCTATGTATAGATTGCCTTTCAAAGAAAAAAAAAATTACAGCTTCTTTTCTCTCTTGAATTCTTTTTCAATCCTCCGTATATATTTCTAAGTCTAAGGTTTAAAAATGTTTGTAAAGACTTCCTCCATATAAATCAATTTTTAAAAAAACTAATTTCGTGATTAACATTAACATTTTGTCTGTATAGGATAAGGAGCCGAAGGGAATCATTCCTCTAGAGAACATCTCCATCAGGGAGGTACCGACAGAAAAGGCCAACAAGCCATTCAGCTTCGAGCTGTTTGCCACAGGACAGGACATCATCAAGGCTTGTAAGGTGGACAAGGAAGGGAAGGTTGTAGAAGGTAGGGGGCGCTTCTCTGTTAACACAGTAATTTCCCTTGGTTCAAAACTTACTGCTCCTTTGTAGTTCTGTTAGATAAGAATTTGGGCATTGAAATGTATTAGTATTGAAAGTGAACTAAGAGAAATTATAGAAGTTCATGGTGTTTTAAGAAAAGAAAGTATACTTGGTATTAGACGTGTATTCCAACTTATCTCCTTTCTTCAAGTTTGTTTAACATTTTTTAAGACATCATCTGTAATTTTCAAATCTTTCATGCTTATAGTAGACTCTTAGGGACTTGAATTCATTAAATGATTTTGATCTCTCTCTGTAGGAAAACACAATGTGTACAGAATGTCAGCTGCCACCGCCGACGAGAAGGACGAATGGATACGTTGTATCAGGTATTAATGATGTTTTCACAGAATCTATTCATCTGGATATTTATCAGTAAAAATTATATTTAAACCAATTTTTTGTTCTTTTGTAGACAAAGTATAAGCGAGAATCCATTTTACGACATGTTGGCAGCAAGAAGAAAGAAGGCAGCACATGTGAAATGAACAGTTGTTGTTGTTGACCAATTAAGGCCCAAGAACATTTACATATAGCTATTTACAGTTAACCATATGGACATTAAAGACCCTTGGAGCATATGTTTATATATGGATATACTGAAGCATACTCAAGAGTTCTGTACCTTTTTATTTTTCACCAGACACTAACACGTTTTGCTGCATATGAACATGCCTCAATTTCTTGTGTTATTTAAAATTGATCTTGAGAGAATCAACTTTTTTTTCAGTCTGTGATACTTCTCATGATAATTAAATTTACATTTTTTGCTTTTTAATACAAAATAATTGATCTTAGAAAGTAGATATTTTTAAGCCTTTAATTCTTGCTAAAGACTGACAAAAATCTGTGAACATATTACTTCACTATAGGGTTTTTTTTTCAATGCAAATATTAAGGTGCAGTTTTTTATCCAGTGTGAATTGTCATTATTTATTTAATTTAAGGTTTATCTGAAAAATGCTCATTTTGAGAAGTGGTGGAATTGTGTTTGTTAAAATTGTCCCCAATAATTGAAAAGAAACCAAAAAAAAAACCAAAAAGCAAATTTTCTTATGCCAGCATAACATTGAATGTATCTATTAACAGGATTATTTCCTAAATGTATTTTTGAATCAAAGTAGTATATATTCCCATTTTCTTTTTAAAAAATCACTTTTTTAAAAATTCAGCTATTGTCTCTACTGGATAATTTGTTAAAGTAACTCTTTCAATATTTTGTAATTTTTTTTGGGGGGGGGTGTAAAAATAGTCCCTTGGGTACTTTCAAATTTAAACAAAAATTTTTTTAATAATTTTTACTTTAACTTTTTTTCATGTTAAAAACAATCAGTAGGAGTCATTTTTCTGTGATATTCACACAATAACTTCTCAATGAGGATGTTCTAGTCCTGCAATCACAGCATTGTATTACATGTAACTCATTATGTACATAAACATTTATATTTTCATTTTCATGCAACTTTGATAATTGTCACCCACATGTATTTGTGTATTTGATATAGAAATAACTGATTAATAAACGAGATTTGACATTATAACTTTTTTTTCTTGTATGAAATTTTACATGGATATACATACATGTATTTTGGTCTGATTAACCCAAGTGACCTATTTGCTCTATGTTGTCATACATTGTTATGCATCTATCATAAAATATAAAACATTCAACTTCTGTGATTTGAGCAAATACATGTACAGCCAATTCCAATATGTTACCATTGTCAAAAGAAGAAAAAAGTAAATTTTATGATCCTGGTCCCCTCCCTGAGGTATGAGGGATGGAAGGAAAATCATGAAAATTGTAAAATCTTCTTTTACGAGTTTATGAGTCATCATAATTGATTATTGTAGCAGGAGAAAGAGGGTCTGACTAAGTTTCTACTGATCTACTATTCATACTAGAGACAAGATGTGTTTGTGAAACACTGATGCCCCTGTATGGCAACATAGCGAAGATTAAACTTTTCTTAAATGCATATTTAATATATTGATACCCAAAGTAGGGTATTCTCACTGGAAATATAATTGTGAGATAGGAAAGAAGACCAAGTTTTTCATAAGTATGGAAATATCCAAGGTCAAAAGGTCAAGGTAATTGGTATTCAATGAAAGGTCTTGCCACAAAGAATACATATGTGAAGTATGAAAGCACTAGCCCTAACCCTTCTAAAGTTATGGTCAAGGTTTGTGTTTTAAAAGTAAGTCAAACTCCAAGGTCAAAGTTCTTGATTCTGAAGAGTATTCTCACAAGGATTACATATGTGAAGTATGAGAGCACTAGCCCTTAGCGTTCAAAAGTTAAGTCCAAGGTTAAAGTTTTTTCATAAGTATTGAAACATCCATGGTCAAAGTTATCAAATGAATGTCTTGTCACAAGGAATATATTTTTAAAGTATGAAAGCACTAGCCTTAACCCTTTAAACGTTATGGCCAAGGTTTGCTTTCTAAAAGTAGGTCAAACTCTAGGGTCAAAGGTCTTGGTATCCAATGAAGGGCTTACAAGGATTACATATGTGAAGTATGAGAGCACTAGTCCTTACCGTTCAAAGTTATGGTCAAGGTTAAATTTTTTTCATAAGTACGGAAATCTCCAATGTCAAAAGGTCGAGGTTGTTGGTATCCATTGAAAGGTCTTTTCACAAAAAATACATATATGAAATATGAAAGGCCTGGTATCTACTGTTCAAAAGATACGGACAAAGTAAAAGTTTGAAGTTTTTGTGTAAAAGTGGGTCAAACTTCAAGGTCAAGGTCAACAGATCAAAATTGTTTGAATCCAAAGAAAGGTCTTGTCACAAGGAATACACATGTGAAATTTGAAAGTTATAGCTCCACAAAATCAAAGTTATGGGTAAGGTAAAAGTTTTTGCAGACAGACAGACAGACAGACAGGCAACTATACAGACAAATGGACGGACTCGACAAAGTCTATATACCCCTGAAACTCTGTTTAAAAAGGCATTTAAATTCAAAGAATTGTGGTCACCCGCTCTCTTGTCTTAGTGAATGGGATGCAATTATTTATGGCATATTTTGTAAGCTGGGCAACAGGATAAAAAATCATATTAATATTTTCCGCGGTTCGGAGATTAGCGGAAAATAATTGTCTTATCGATTCGGAAATAAGGTATCCAATGAAATTGAGTTTTAAAGTCACGTGGTGTGAATCTATGAGAAGTATTCGAATAGCGCGAGAAATCAGTTCTAGCCCGTCTTCCGAAGAAGACACGTCAAATTTTACAATGGAAGATCTCGGGGAAGCCGACATCAGTCATTTGCAAATATCAAGCTAACTATCCCCATAGCAGGGGATTCCTACGACGGGAAGAAGATATTTAGGGCTCAGCCGAGGGGCAATTAGAAAGAAAAACAACAACGAGCAACGTTTTCATCCTACGACACGTCATTCAGACTACACAATTAGAAGAAAGACGAAACAAAGTCACTCACATCTAAATCAGAAACTCGTTGGGCGAGGCATTACAGAAAGAAAATCAACGATTCAGAGATAAGTATTTTAGACACTTATTAAAACATAGATTCTATAAGATCAGACAAAGAATTCCATTCAAATTCTCTTTAATTGTGTTTTTCACGGTTCAATGCTCTGTATAGCATGTAAGTTCGGTGGGTCAGTTAAACAGGTATTTAGACAGGTAGGTCGAAACAGGTGTTTGCATTCATATTAAAAAAAAAAATGCATTTCAGAGGTTAATGACAAACCTGTACATGTAGTAATTAATTATTTCACAATGGGTTATAATAGATCAGGTAAGCCTTGGTTGGTTTTAGACTGCACGTATGTTATGTTCATTTATACAAATACAGGTATGAGGACGCGCAGGTAGCGTGGGATATTTCTGAATTCGTTTTTACCTTTGACCTTAAGTCGGCCTATCACTATATCTCCATATTCCCTGAGAATAGGCAATATAAAGGATTTTCGTGGACAATTAGGGGTCAGAAAAGATATTTTGTATTTAACGTACTACCTTTCGGTTTATCAACGA
>PRKT01000135.1:795378-810419 GCA_003671525.1 Saccostrea glomerata | reverse complement strand
GTTGTGCATTTTTCTTCGCACCCTAACTTTGGTATTTTCTATAATATGCTTCCTGGGCTAGTCGGCAAATATATATTTGCGTTTTTCTTTTGTGAGAATAGAAAAGACTTAATATTTTCCGCGGTTCGGAGATTAGCGGAAAATAATTGTCTTATCGATTCGGAAATAAGGTATCCAATGAAATTGAGTTTTAAAGTCACGTGGTGTGAATCTATGAGAAGTATTCGAATAGCACGAGAAATCAGTTCTAGCCCGTCTTCCGAAGAAGACACGTCAAATTTTTTTAATGATATAATTATGATTATATGCTAGATAATTGTTTATCATATTTACATTTTATACACTGTCATATATTATAGGGCAAAAGGTTTCCAGAGGTTTTTCTTCTTTGAAAAAGTCATAAGTTTTTTATCTCTGGTTTTCATCCTGGCCAATCAAGTTTTGCATCAATGACGCATTAAATAAGGGGTTTTCCTTTTAAACATTTAAAAGGAAGTTCTATGATGTGTGTAACATGTATAATGTGTTTGAATGTATAATGTACATGCTTTAATAAACGTCCGGCTCCCCGATATGCTTCCTGGGCTAGTCGGCAAATATATATTTGCGTTTTTCTTTTGTGAGAATAGAAAAGACGTATATTTAGAAACACCTTGTCACAGGTGATGCACACATGAAATGTGAAAGCCCTCTCTTCTCAATCAAGAGTTCTAAGGAAAAATATTTTTTTTTTTAGAATATGTCAAACTTTAAGGTCAAGGCCATAGGGTAAAAAAAAGACCTTTTCACATGTGGAATACATGTGTAATATGAAAGCCCTTTCTTTTTCTTTCAAAAGTAATTAACAATTTAAAGTAATTTTAAAAGTTTTTGAAAAGTAGGTCAAAGTTAAAGGGCACAGGGTCAAAACCATAGAATATTTGAAAAAGGTCTAGACATTGGTGATTTATGTGTAAAATATGAAATCTCTTTCTCTTCTCATACAAAAGTTCAAAGGAAAAATAACATTTTTAAAAGTAGGTCAAACTTCAAAGTCAAGGCCACATGGTAAAAATCATTATATATTTATATTTCAATTTTAGAAATGTCTTGCCTCAAGCAGAATACACTCTTATATGAAATCCCTATATTTTCTCTTTCAAAGGTTATACCAATTTAAATTATTGTTAACTTTTTTGAAAAGTAGGTCAAACTTCCAAAGTCACAGGGTTAAAAACCATAGTATATTTCAAAAGGACAGGACAACAGTAATTTACATGTGAAATATAAAAGCCCTTAATTCTCTTCTTATTCAATTTGAAAAATAACATTTTTTAAAAATACCTCAAATGTCAAGGTTACAGGGTCAAAAATCACAGTATATATATATATATATATATATATATATATATATATATATATATATATATATATATATATATATATATATATATATATATATATATATATATATATATATATATATATATATATATATATATATATAAATACTTTGTCATAGGTAGAATACATGTGTTTAATATGAAAGTCCTAGGTTTTCTATTATAAAAGTTTAGACCAATTTAAAGTAATGTTTAAAAATTTGAAAAGTAGGTCAAATTTCAAGGTCACCGTGTCAAAATCCATACTGGTGGTTATTTGGAAAAGTCTTGTCACAAGTAATGTACGTATATGAAATATGAAAGCCCTGTCTCTTCTCATTCAAATGGTTATGACCAAGGGTAAAGTTTCTGTGACAAATGAACAGACTGACAGGTAAAGGAAGGCTGTCTCAGCTGAAAGCTCAAGTGAGCTTTTCTGATCACCCATAGTCTGTCCTTCCATCTGTAAACTTTTAACACTTTCATCTTCTTCTCAAAAACCGCATGGTCAATTTTAACCGAACTTGGTACAAACATCCTTGGGTGATGGGGAGTTTAAATTATTAAAATAAAGGGCCAAGTCCCCTTACAAGGAAAGATAATCAAGAAAAGACAAAAATAGGGTGGGACCAATAAAAAATCTTTTCTCAAGAACTATTGGGCCAGAAAAGCTGAAACATATGTGGACGCATCCTTGGGTAGTGTAAAATCTAAATTGTGAAAATCATAACCTACGGGGGAAGGCCGGGCCACAATAGGGAATCCAAGTTTTACATTGAAATATATAGGAAAAATCTTTAGATACGTATTCTCTTCTCCAGAACCATTGGGCCAGAAACGCTGAAACTTGGCAGCATCCTGGGGGTAGTGTAGATTCTAAATTATCAAATCATGATAGGGAGGGGGTGGGGGCACAGTCGGTACTACAAGCGGGAAAATTTAATCTGGTAAAGAATGACATCACCAAAGTAACTCGGGTGAGCGACGTGGCCCATGGGCCTCTTGTTTAATTCTGTGGAGCTTTTACATAAGAAATGAATATTGCCGTGGCCTTCAACTTGATATTCGGATACTTGTATATCGACGTTGTTTTATTTTTTGAAAATATTTCCCAGTACTTAGTTAAATTCATATGTTGCCTCTGTATCTCCCACTGAATTTGAATTAGAGTAATTAAAACATAGAGTATGCAACATTTGTTTCTTGTTCAAGTGTTGTACTAACTATAAAAAACAAGGACCAACTAACAACAGATTTTTATGACAAATAAGATGACTTGCTTTTTTTGTTGACGTTCCTGATTTATGTAGTAATATTCCACTATAACCTGCGTATGGTTTTATGTCTCCCACACTCAAGAGAATGCTCTAATTATGAACATTTATTATATAAAGTGACTCAGACTACTGACATATAAGTTGATGTAACAGGGATTTCATCAGATCCTGTTCTCCAGTTTGCCCTCGCTTAATGGGTCATATTTCAATTGATGCGTTAAGACATTGCCATTTTGAATACAGCTTAGTTCATCTTCCTGATCAAAACATTGCGTTCATGACGAGTTTGACGACAGGGGTTGCTTGTTCATTCTTCGGACCTGATCCTTCCTCTGGGGTTTCCAGGGGTCTGTGTTGTCATGTCTTGTTCACAGATTTCTTTTGGGCCATCTTAAAAAATTGTTTGGTTGCCCTCTTTTGATTCACTCTGAAAATATTGGGTCAATATGTGATGAGAATTTTTTTTCTCATATAAAATTTCAATCTTTTTTTTTTTAATTCTATTTTCCACATTACATAAAAAATTATTTGCTTCTTGCAGGTTTAAAATGGTTTTTAGTCAAGCCATTTTTAGCCAGTCTGTCTCGAGAGGGTAACCAAATAATTTTTTAAAGATGGTCTTGATTTCTTTTTTTTTTTTTTTGTAGATAGATCGCTGTTTGATTACTTTATCTATTTCATAATAATGTTTTTTTTTTCATTCAATCTTGGTCCCTAAAATAAATTTGGTCTAAGCACTCACACAATCCGTCACAGACTCTCACAGAGAGAACAAGAGAGAGAAACTTATGAATGGTTCCTTGTTTTCAGTTATTTAGTGGTTATATATTAATATTCATCACCGATTTTCAAGCTTCTCAGTTACACTCAGAGTATAGTTAGAACTTGGGAATAAATTCTACCTCCAAACTTCAAGGTATTTGAGCATTACATAGTACGATAAGCTTGAATGCTTGCTTACCAATATAGACTGCATTTGATATACTGTCATTATATTCTATTAGTATTACAAAGTACATGTAGTTAATTCAGCTAAATTTAGTCCAATTTACACTCAGACAATATTATTGCTCTCCAAATGACTGTTTATTCAACCTAATGAATTTCACAGATCAAAATATGTGGTAAATGCACACCTCCTTTCCATAAAGACTATTCTCTTCAACAACTAATTTTCCTGGTTCATTAATTTAAAGAAGTAAAACTCATCTTTATGACAAAGACTTGAATTTTCATGTTCAGCATTTTCCTTATCAAAAACAAGAAAAGAAAGCATTTTGAAACAAATAAAATTGATCAAGGCCTTTTTGGATGTACCTTTTTCCATCATAAAAGAAAATGAGTAAAATGTTTTAGGTATGTGTTATCTGACCATTTCTCGTCATTCATACTTTACAGTGAGTATTGCCTACACTCTCAGAATTATAAGGAGATGAAAGTAATGTTCATAATTGTAACAATTTAATTGTATTCCATCTTGCATACAATGTATAAATAAACATGATGTCTCACAAAAACATTACAACTTAATATATATATTTATCTTTACACCATTTTATCTGGTGCATAATCAAAATATTTACTCATTAAATTTTATCCATTTACAATTTTCACCTGATTCATCAAAATCGTCATGCAAATACTTCATATAAAAGAAAACTCTTTTCAAAAACAAACATACTGGATAAGTAATTGATAACAGCAATTCATAAGTATCAATTACGAATATTAAAATGCATGAAGTCGCTCATTAAAAAAAAACAATTGATATTTACTTTTATATCGTCCATGAAATTCTTTCTTTCCGACAAATAATGAAATAAATAATGCTCAATCATGCAATGAGAACAAAATAAAAATGGCACAAACTATAGGAACAACATTTCTACCATCCAAGTCAGAATTTTTCTCCTTTCAGCATTTAGAAAAATGTATGGTAGCACCTTCCTATGGACAAAGATATTTTTCTAATCCTTAATTTTTGCCTGAGATATTGGTTTATGCAACGAGTAAACACATGAAACAACTTTTTTAAAACAACCAATCACAGGAGAAAAGTTATTTCTTAAGATTTAACAATACTTCCTCTACTTTTCAAAATAGAACACACTTTCACTTATTTTTGTATCTAGGTTTCTGGAGAGCAAAACCTTACAAAATGAAAGTTATAGTACAGGTGTATTCTAGACATGAGAGAAAAATCATTTTCCTTGTCCTAAAATACAAGAGACTTGAAAAATGTATCTTACTTGAAATATTACAAAACTCCACTACTTATTATGGGTAAGTACCTCAATATTAAACTGGTATAGAACACTGCACTAATGTTTTAAAGCCTTAGTCATACAATACAAAACAACAAAGTGCTACTCTGCTACATGCTTTCATTTCACAATTGCACATTTCCCTGAAAAATTCATGTGTGATTATTACTACATGTTAAGTAACCCATTAGAAGCTGGGCATTTTGTCCTCTGATATGCAAGAAATATATCATGATTTTCTGTTCACTTGATTAATGAATGAGTTCACAAGATGTAGGTATAAATGTAAGTATAATATGTATCACTGGTATTTTTGGAACCTGTCACACACTCAAGAAAGCAATATTTTTCCCAGAGTCAAGTACTAACATAAATACTAAACACATTTACTCATCAGATATACTCATGATAGGATGAAAAAATGATTTTACAAAATGATCAACCTGATAAAAATACAGCATTAAACTTAGACAAAGTTTTGACTGAATAATAAGTGTATTGAAACTTATAAGAACACAAAATATGAAATCAGGAGAGTTACTAATAACCTCAGCAATAGCATCATTTTCATGATTAAAAAGCACTTAATATCAACCAACTTCTACAACACTCTCATCACATTCTTTTGAAGGACTGATAGTTTGATATACATGTTTTTTAATCACCTTTAATCAAAAGGATTTTTTTTTCTTTTTTTTTTTTTACATTTTATTCCTGTTTATCTCATTTGGAGTATTGAATTAAAGTCCATATATTTTCACCTTCAGCACACCTTTTGCAAATATCTCCTTAAAAAATAGTATAAAAAATGTTCACATTATTAATTATGCGCACATTTTACAAGATATTTGAACTTTCTCTGTCAATCACAGTTAAAATATCATTACCATATATATAATCTATCCTGCTTTTCACATAATAAAATCTCCACTTCAAGCTCTCACTCTCAACTTCGCTAAAAAATGAAAGCCCACAAACTAAATCAAGTAGATTCTCTTTTAATTAATTTAACAAAAATGAAATAAGTTAACCAGCTAAAATCTTTACATTAAAAAAAAAGTAGAGGTAGAGAGAAAAGTTTATCGTCGTTATCCTTCAATAACGAGTCATCCGATTTCCCTCAAGGTTTGCTGCTCAGCAGCAATATAAAATGTTTCCTGATTGGAGCAAGAAAACACAGCTCTAGTATAAAGCACAATTCTTTCCCCCGACTTCTTCTACACATCCAATGAACTTAGGCCTTGTACGCATGCTTGGAAGAATAGCTGTAGTGTTGGTGGTAGCGATGATCGTCATTACGATAGCCCTGGTGATGAGTATTGCCATTGTGTCCACTGAAGGAGTGAGAACCATTCAATCCACCCTTGAACTGAAATAAGAATTCAAATTTCATATTAAAAAATCTATCATTAAGATTTCAAAGAATACCCCCCTTGCCAATTTAAATTTTTAAATGTCAAGGATACCTAGTATTGCTTACATTTAAGAGAAATAAAAATATGTGGGACTGATATCAGTAACAAAGCTTACTTCTAGGCCATTATCTTTGCAGAGGTAATATGACTTACTTTACTGGTGTCATAGTTACGGTGGTCTTGGCATTTCTGGAAGGGATTGTATCCTGAGTGGACGTTGTAGTCAGAATGGTTTTTCTTGATTTTCTTGGTTTTGCCTTGATCCAGCTCTTCTTCGTAATCATCCGACCAGTGCCGCTTGCGATCTTTTTTCTCGCTCTCAGCCTCAGCATCCAGAGTACTCTTGCCACCCTCCCATGAGTTCACTGAAATAAAATTTCACATTCCTCAACATTCAAATATAAAAATAGTATCAAATAGGCTACTATTGACAAAAGAAAATCTGAAAAGACAGTAACATTCACCAAAATACAAAGTAGCTTCTGTTACCTATTGGGTATCAATATAACTACTGTTAAGTTTGTGTACCTGAGGATCCATAGCCTACAGCTGAGGACTGCCTCTCTAGTTCCTCTGCCACCTTGGATGAACGGCTACCATCCCATGTGCTGTAAGATTTGCTATCACCAAATGTGCTCTTGGACTTTTTGAAACCATCCTTGACATGGTGATCCCAGGATTGCACCAAAACTGTTTTAATAAAACAACACATTATAAAATTCTTAACTCAATCCTGGTCAGTAAAATGAAAGAATATATGTAAAATTTCAATAAATTTGAATTATAGATATACATATGAATAAATATATGACTCTTACCACTACTGTCTGATTTGGTTTGCCTGATGGTATCCTTTGTTTTCTCCACCCACACATAGGAATCCTCATCCAAGCGCTTCTTCTTTTCCTTCCCAGAATCCTCATCTGCATCATCATGAGATCTCTTGTGTTTTTTGCTGCGCCTTTCCTCCTCGGAGTCGTCCGAGTGCTTGGAGTGCTTGTGCTCTTTCTTGTGCTTGTGCTTCTTTTTCTTGTGCTTTTTGCTGTGGCCTTCCAGACTAGAGGTGCTCTCGTTGACCAGCTGCTCATACTTGACTTCCTTGTGCTCCTTTTTGTGCTTCTTATGCTTCTTGCGTTTTTTGGTGGACACTCTCTCCTCCTTGTCGACGTCTGCCAACAGTGGTTGATTCTCAGACATGGCTACGCTCTTGCTTTGGAAGAAAGAATTTGAATTGTCTTTCCACAGGTTAACGACAGAGTCATGGTTGCTGTGACTGTCCTCCTTCTTTGCTGCAAAGAGTTTTTTCACTTGTGCTGACAAGGAACTATCAGAAGCCTCCTGTTTGGGTTCACTTTCCTTGGAGATCTTCCACCCTGGGTGTTGTCTGTCAGGCACCTTGTCAAAATTGGGAGCCTCGGATTTCTCTTTGATGTCCCAGCCAGATGTAGAGTTAACACTTTCACGGCTGGAGTTTGAGACAACAGAGGGACTAGGATCACAGTCTTGGCTCAGCACATGCCAGTTGGATGTAGCCTTCACTTTTCCTCCACTGCTATCACTCACGCACTGAATTCCATTGTCATCACTGTAAGCCTTTGCTGCCTTGTGTTCCTTGGCCTTATTCACCATCAGATTAAGTTCATCAATCCTCCTGTTGGCAGCTTCATGGATTTCCCCCTTCTGCTTCAATGTGGTTTCCAGCAGATGAGTATTTCCTGGCACAGATGTGGTGGCATTAAGTTTTTCATCGAACACTACGTGGTCTTGCACATGATTTTTTCCATTGACACGAGGGGACTTCTTCCCTCTGTTTGCTGCAGCAGTGTCGTCATCAGACTCAGAGTCATCACCGTATGGCACAAGTCTTGAACTCACTTTGTCTCCATTGGCAATTTTGGATTTGCCGTTCCGAGACTCTTCCCAGGCGGAAACTTGTCCATGTGTAATTTTCACTATAATTCTTTTGTCCTTGGGTTCCTCTGGAGTCAGACTTGGCGTTTTGGTTAGACCAAACGCAATCTTGTCCCTTTTCTCTGGCAATACTGAGGCTGCTGATAAGTATTTAGGCTCTGTCTTGGAAGGGGTAGTTCCAGAAACAGAGGGCACAGAAGTACTTCTGGCAATGGTAACACCAGTGTCTGTGCTAGGATACTCTACAACAAAAGAATTAAATTTTACTTCTAGTTCTTTTCCACAACAGTTACAAATAATCTTTTCTTCTTGATACATTAATTGAAAATTAGCATCAAATTATATGTTAATTACTCACTTGTTAATCCATTCAGAGGTTTGAACTTGTTTTTGTTGTCTACATGGTTTGCCTGGTTTGCCATGGTGATGGTGTGGGTGGGCTACAAGTTAAATAATTCATTATCAGACGAGACAAAATATCTTCATTTACATTATGAAAATAAATGTTTAGAATGCACACATTCCACATTTTGAACTGAATAAATTAGTATTCTAAACTGAATCCAGACAGCTTTAGATCTAACCTTAGATGTACTGTATTCACTACGGACTTTGGTGTAAAAGAGGACATAAGCTTCAGCACCTAACACTCGACTAGCACTGACTTGCTGTACCTGAAAGTAAAGAAACAATACAAATTCCTTTTCTGTTCTCTTGTAAACTGTTTTCTTTTGAACTTTGTACCATCTTCAATTTAGCTTTTGAAAAACATCTTTTTACTTATCTATTGATTTTAACCTTCTTTTTATCTTATCCAAGATACATGTATACATAGTTATAAAGATTTATCCGTAATCCGTACTTACATTGGCATCATTCATGCAGTACCAGATCCCATTGGAGGACTTGACGTAGCAGTAGTAATGTCCTGAGTTAGCTGTGTAGCCAGAATGTACCAGGACAGCATTTAGATTGAGCAGTATCGCATCACCCTGCAAAGGAAACACAAATGTTTCTCCAGATAATTCTAATAGCAAACCTACATTATTTCTGTAGTATTGTCAATTTAAAATGAGCGATTCCCTGATTACTAATCAACAAATTATTAAAATAATGAGCTTTTTAAAGAATAATTCAGGGTTTGATACATACATTTAAAGAACAATTCTCTTGGAAAACCCTTAGTAATTAAACTGAATATATTTTATTAATTGAATTCTGTACCTGTTTTGCACTCATATAAGGCCTTAAATTCAGCTTTTCTGGAAAGTGCACATGTCTGCCAATTTTTCCCTGAACCATTTTACTGTAGTCAAATCTAAAATAACCAAAGCAACAAATTAAGTTAAGTTATCCCATTCAGCATGTTTTAAAATACTTGTGTTTTTCTATTCTAAGTTATTTTAACATTTAAAACTACTATGCAATTAACTTAACTAACTTATAAACTAAGAAATGTTAAACTTAACTCTAACTGATACATGATGATATAAGTCTTAAGTAAGGTTATATAAAGTTATTTCAATAACTACAGCTAAATTACATCAGCAACTTAATTAACTTAATACAACAATCTAATGCATTGACAAAGAATAAGCCATTTAAAATGCTTCTTATACAATTACTTAACCATACATGTATATTTATCAATAAATTTCTTAAAACAATTGTTGATAGATAACTGATAGCATCTAAACAAGGTGAAGACAAATGTATACTGCTTTCCCCAGTATAAGTTCACCACTATATACGTTTATCAAATCATTTGTCTTTTCATTGTTCAGATGCACCAGTGATCTTATTAAAATTACGTTGCAGTTGTACTGCGTCTTGTTTGTCGCAATCCATAGCCACAGTCGAATTCGCTCATCTCCGTGTTTCTAAAGGAAAACAAAACAAGGTACATGTACATATGCTCCTCACACTCACACGCCTCACACTCACACACACTTCTTACACAACAAGAAAGAAAAAATACAATGTATTACGCTATACAGTAAAACTTCTCTAAACCAGCCAGCTGCCGGACTGAATAAAATGGCCGGACTAGAGGGGTGGCCGGTTTCCGGAGAAACTAACATACTGAAGAAATGCAGAACTATGTGACAGATGCTAGAAAAAATATATAATTAATGTTTACATGTTATTAATTATCAGCAGACACGTTATGTATTCTTACGGTCTGAAAGAATGAAAATTATTATTAGTGAGGATAAATTCTACATACATGTTGATTTTTATCAAAAGAAATTAAAAAATAAGAACAGAAAAAACATGGAAAGTTACTTTATTAACCAAATGCGAAGAAATAAACCAGACCCTTTACCTTATACAGTGTACTGCATGTGTATCTGAGTATCACTTACGTCATTTAAAAAAAAATTGTTTGTACTTCAGTTAAAAGTAAATAATTAAAACATTTCTGAGCAAAACTTCTGTTATTCTCATTCTGAAATTTATGTTTTGGTAAACATTTTATTATTATTTTTTTCTTTGGCATTTTTTAACAGTGCCCAATTTTAAGGCCGCTTATGTATATTTAAAAAGATGATGCAATATGGTGTGCGATAATTTGCTGATTTATTCTGTGATTTAAATTTATTAGTTGCTTGATATTTTATTAATTCAAGTTTAATTGATGTTAATCATATGTAGACAGTTTAGACCGGCCATTTACGTAGTCTGGCACGATGACTACTCTTTCAAGACGGCTAAACAATAGAAAACTTATTGAGGCCATATTCAGTTTTTCACACCTCTGACTTCTCGTGGGTAGGCTATTTTTCACACCTCTGGCCGGTCATTATCACCCCTCCGGCCAATGACAATTAAATTTCTTGCAATCAAAAAGTGGCCGGTATGATGAGGGGAAATTTCCTACGTTTCTTAACTTTTGTTCTTGGAAAAGTGGCCGGTGTCCGGTTTTCAGGGGTGGCCGGTTTTATGAGAGTTTATGTGTAAAGAAATGTTAAGAATTTTGCCGGGACTTATAAATTTGGCCGATGTTCAGGGAGAACCGGTTTCCAGGGGGGCCGGTTTGGAGAAGTTTCACTGTATTTATTTTTGAAAACAGACATTGACACCGGGCCTCTGTTTCATAAAAATCTATACTTGGAAATCACTAACATAATGGTTCTTCTCCCCATCTTCTTTGAATTATTTGAATTACCGGATACAACAGAAAAATGTATACAATCACAAAATTTTACTTCCTTATCTCCTCAAAGTTACATCATACAACTTAATACAATGGAGAAAACCCCCACACCTTTCCTCCCACATATAATATAGTTTTCTACACTTATTACAGTGAATATTTTACAAAAGGCCATTTCATAAACTACCACTTAAAGCTAAGAAAATCAAAATACAAAAAAATTTCAAGTCTTAACATAATATTTAACATATACATGTACAACAAAAAATAAGAAATTGAAACTTGTTTGCATCTGGCTGTGCATTCTCAGTCAATATTTCAAAATGTATAGCTCGTAACTACTTTGACTTTCCTTAAAAACTGATCAGGTCTTTAGTGCACAGAAGTCTGACAAATCAAGTTTTACTTTACAATGTGTTTCAACTATTCAGGTCTCAATTAACATTTAACTTCTCCTGTTTAACTCGACAAGATTAAATCTTAGCTACTGTCAGTACAATATAAACAAAGCTACATGTACCCATATATCCTTATTACAATGCAAAAATCTATTCCTAAAAGTTACATCAAAACAAATGCTGTAGACACTATACAGGCCATGGAAAAAATGTCAGAGACAATGTATAAAAGTTATGAAAATACATGTATATAATATAAGACAAATAAATAAAAAAAGCTTTTAAAATATTTGATTTGGCTTCTAACTAACTCTAAAATTATTCCTAAAAAATATTAACATTCATCAATTGACACTACTGAACTAAAGCAGATCAAGTCATTATAAATCAAAAAGCAATTTTTAGTTGTAAATTTTCAGATATATTGTTATCCAAAAGAATGAAATCCTACCTTTTCAGAGAGATGGTTAAAACATTTGGAGCTTTGTGAATTGAAAATCTTTTCAATGCAGGAACCTTTTGTTTACATCTGAAAATAACAATCAACACCATATCAATACCAGTCCATCTTTCTATAAGTGCTTTCAAATTCACTGTCGATCTACTTTCTCTTTGTGTATACTTTACCTATTGCACATGTATGCATTGTCACAATCCAGCTTTTCTGGCTGTACATACTTTTCAAATGCCTTTTCAAGACTTGGCACTGTCTGTAATTAAAAACAGTTACTTGTGAAAGTGAACTCTTTCTGGTACTTTTGGACAACTGCAAAATCAGAACTGACTTTAGACACTTTGCTGGAAAAAGAGGTGAGAATAAAAGTACCTTTATGTCTAGACTTATGTCCATAAATGGGTCATATGTGTTCGATTTTTCTTTGCATCGCAGACATTGAACTGTAAGGAAAAAAAACATGATTACAATTTAAACAAATCTAATAACATATGAAAAAAAGGTTTGGCAAACAAATTGTTTTGATGATTGTTTTACTTGTTGCAGAATATACTTTTTTTCTTTTCAATGTGCAGCTCACCTTGGCTTCTGAGATATCCTCCAAAAATTTGGTTAACCACTGTTGTCTCTTTGCTGAATTTATCCAGCCTGGAAAGACAATGAATTAACCATAAATATTTACATTGTGTTATACTGATTTCCTATCAAATGCCCTTATAATTTGTCAGATATTAGCAATTACCAAAGGCCTAAACTCTATATAAAGTGAACATTTTTACTTACTTTGTGTAACCATTTAGAGTGGACCTCTGCATAGAATCTACCACATATCTCAGGAATTCATGAGCATCTTCCTGTCTTCCCCAGTGCATGTGCTTTGCAATCACTGCAATTTTTTATGGCCAAAATATTAATATTCTTTTAAAGAGGAGAGAACCCCTACAATTGCAACTTTACTTGCTTTTTTCATGTTTAAGAAACTTACATTTCAGTTTCTGTAGGATTGCCTGAGGTTTTATATTTGATCCAGAATTCTCATAGCATCTTCTAATGTGACGCTGAAGTTCACACATCATGCAAAACCCTGGCTGTTTGCCTGTTAATAGAATGAATATATATTATTCCCTAACTAGAGGAATGTGGGATATTGAAATTCATCATACATGTACACTACGTATGTATTTTGCTCTTCATTACAAAATTAGCCATCTTTCTATAAACCAACATAATAATTCCTCTAATCAAACTTTGTCATTCATCATGCTTGAATATTTGGCTTTCCCTACAAGCATTATATCAGATTCACTTACATGATTGGCTGTGCTCCCCACTCAAGCAGTAATTGACTAGAGGTGCAGTGTAAGTTAGACACTGAAGGGTGGAATTCAGAAAACAGGTATTTCCCATGTTGATCAGTCCCGAGCCGATCTTGTGCACCTTTCTCCATTGTAGTTTAATCTTATCCTCAGGATACAATACTATCTTTGGACTAGGCAAACTTTCACCACTACTACTCTCAGTTACACTATTTCCATTTGTATTCATGTTTGCCTCTGCAGTATAAGAAAAAAATCTAATCAGTATCATGTCTCTTCACATTTCAGAGTTAGTACAAAATTCCTATTGAAAATGGAATATATAAATTATAATACATGTAATTATGGTCAAAAACCACAAACTTGTTCAACATGTTCAATAGTTAAATAATCATGACAACAATGTCTCTAAAGCCAGCAATACCATGTTGCATAATATAATATCTTATATACTCTATTCACCACAGAAGACTACATACCAAAGTGAAGTTCATGATCAGATCCAACTTTTCTCAGGGAGTTCAATGGAACGTACTTCGCTCTCAAATTCTCTTGCTGTATACTGTATGGTTGTCCAGCAGGCTGGAAGCCTATATGGGACAATAAAATCTTCTTTGAGGAAGAGGCAATTTGGCTATCAATTGTTCCCTTAAAATTGAGGGAAGACTTTAAAGTCTCCTCAATATGAAAAACGTTGTCAGCTGAATTTGCAGGCATAGCATTAATTTTCTGTGGATGAAAGAGATTTAAGTTACACCGTACACTACAAATTATCAATAAAATCTAAAAAATGAAGCTGGTTTTAAGCATTTAAATCTCTGCTCTAATGTGCACTATACAAGAACAAGCTTCAGTGCATGCTACGGAAATTCTAACGGAGATGAAATGTTTACAATCTTAAAAAAGAGTATGTTTCATCAAATGTCGTTGATGTTATGGCATACTTTGGCAGAAAAAATAAAACAAAAAGCTTAAAAAGTTGGGAACCACACAAACTACCCTTTTATTCTGTACAGAAGTATGTAAAATCACATGGCGATTGGGAATGCACCGGGGGTCTCTAATCACACGGGTCAAACAGCTGAGAACAGTATATGGGTGACATGTTTTGGGGTCATTTACGGAAACTACTATAAACCAAGATATTTTCAGTCAATTTACAAAGGCATAACTGTACTAAATAAGACAAAACAATACGTTACCTCTCTCAACACGATGGCCAACAACACAGCTTCGAATGCAATATCCGGGCATTTCTGATTGTTCAATCAATTGTCTTGCGCGAACTTTATTTCCGGTGCTAAGTATGGCGTGACTATTTGCCGAAAAGGCAACGGCATCGGGAATGTCTATTTTTCATAGCAACCGCATATAAATTAAAAAGAAAAAAAGACCCAGTTTTTGATATTACTGGTTACATTAATTAAGATGCAAAAAAAATTTTGATTGTCATCAAAGGTGATATTTGTAGAAATGCTATATGAAAAA
>PRKT01000135.1:702026-790176 GCA_003671525.1 Saccostrea glomerata | reverse complement strand
AAACACTATCGAATAGATTTAATTCACTTCGTCAGTTTTTCACTTGTAAAAATTGATTTTTTTTTATTGTGTAAGTAGGTATAATTTCTCTAGATTTGCCCTTGCATCTACCTCCAACTAACTGATGACCTGTAGCATAGATTACGTATGAAATATTTGGAAATCCTACGGGTAAATATTTAAAGCACATTGCAAAGGGGGCGTTGCGAAAATATTTTATAAATACTGAATTCTAAGACACACCAATACACTGACAAATTTCTGTATTTTGTATTTGTCCTAAATGGAATTATAATTGTTTGAAATATATATTGATGAAAATATCAATATACAGTATACATATGTACATACATCGATGTCCTCGGTGCGAAGCTACGCACATCATTATAAATATGATTTTTGCTTTCGAAGCAGTATGAAAATTTACTTTTCTACACCTACATAAAATTATCTCAGAAGATTTTGTTTAAAAGCAAAATAGATCTATGGCTGATATACGTATGTAAATTGCGGCTTTAATATGTAAGAGTGCTGACTCTACCTCTCGTAATATTATATAAAGAACTTGAAATTGACATACATTGTATATATACTCATTCAAGTTCAAGATTTTGTTTCTTGGAATTGCAGATCTAAATCCTTCAATTTCGTACATTATTTCTTTTTTTTTATTAATATTTTAGCAGCAAGCTAGCACAATATTATTTTGCTTGTAGTACGAAGGGCAGACGTGATTATGATATTCTATGTTTTCACAGTGATATGGATCCAGAAAAAAAGGGGGGGTCCATTCTTTCAATTTGTTAATTAAAACGAAAATAGTGTACAGCTTTAAAACGAAAAGAGGCGATTGAAAGGGGGTGAAATTGGAAATAATAGAAATAGACCTCTGTTAATGCATGTAATTTAATGATATCGAGTTAAGTTTCAGTGATTCATCTTGAAAAAATCAATTATCATCTAACATAATTACAGTCTTTATGACGTCACAATTGACGTATATGTATTACTTTTAACGTCATGTTCAAAGACTGACAAGAGAAATGTAACATATGTTTTTTGAGTTTTGAATTCAGATAATATAAATCGAAGATCATGCCTCTCCACAAATTTCGTTTGAAACGAACTACTGATTATTTTTTTTATATATTGTGTGTAATTTTTATACAACTATTGTTATATAAACCAAATATTAACGAATGTTTAACAAAACTGGTGAAACATTGCGACATCAAAATTTAAATGTAAAGGCATAATTCATATTGGCCACACGTATGAACAACGATTATATTAAGCGTGTAGATTCGTATCAGCAATATTTATACATATGGTAAGTATGAAAGTTGTTCTTGACTGTGGCCACACTTAATTTTGGGAAAATCTGTCGAAAAATCGGCATTTTTGAACGTTTTTATGAAACCGTCGCATCTTCAAACCATTGCACGCGCTTAACAGCGCATTATTTAACAAAATTAGTTACGTAAGGAAAAGAAGTATGTTGTCCTCTAATAATTAACGTATAATACCGGCCATGAATAGAAACTCGATTTTTGTGAAAAACACAGGGCCAAATATGATGGTTCGTGGCTTTACCTCTTTGTGTGAAAACTTTTAAAAAATTTGACGCGCGAACTTGTGACTAAAACAGCCGTACGCAAAATTAAGCCACCATTTGTTATATGAATATTCTCATGTGCAAATATTTCGCGTTTTGTGATTCATCAATGCAACAAAAGTACCTCTAATAACATTTTCTAACATGTATTGATACACAAAAATATTTTTAAAACAACGAGCGATACGTTAATTCTCTTGATAATTGATAATCTTGACGAGTTTGCTTATAGCGATCAGGTTAAATCTATCGCTTTGATTTTGACATTTCTATTAATTCATATTCATGCATTGTTTCAATTAATATATTCCACTGAGAATTTAACACCATCAATCTACTAATCATTTATTAAATTAATTCAATCAAGCTGACGCATCATGTCAAGTTAATCTCTTACCAAGATGAGTTAGATGAAATATTCATTTGCATGTTGATTAAATTTAGACACAAAAATAAACAATTAGTAAATGTATATGATAAATTAAAATAATGACAAAGGAATTCCAAAGACTAGCAAATTAATATATCCCTGTAACAACCAACGCGACGAGCTTTTCCGAGATTTTATTTTCGCAGCATTTCCGCTCTTCCAACAGCCGCCAACAGTATTTTCCCAAGAGTTCTACTAGGTAGATAATTATTATATAAAATTAAAAAAAATTGAATGACTTTCGCATTTTACATGCACACTGGTCAATGATATACGTGCAAATAATTTCCATATACATGTATAATGTTTGCACGTTTCCTAATAGCTGCGATTTTTTTAAATTCAAAAAAATCAAAATGATTTTTTTTTCTTTGGCAAAATTGGAATTTTTTTGTGATACCACTTGGTCGCCATATTTTAAAACTGTTCTTGCCACTGTTCTTTAAACCCTATTTTTCTCGAAATACATGTATCGCACGGAAACTGTACATGTAAATTATAGCCTCTTAACACTCGAATTATATGTCTCTGCACGAACTTTTCTCTTGGCTTTTGGGAGGTATCATATTGTTTTATACTATAATTTATTTCCATTTACTTGTACAGTATATTTGCACACGAATAATTATTGCAAGTCCAGATTTTTCTTAAAATATTAACAACAAGCTAATTCAGAGAATTCGTGTCCCCCGCTTAAGGAAAAAGTAAAACATGCGCAGTTCGGGGGGGGGGGGGGGGGGGGGGGGGGGGGTCGGATCCCACTCACAGAATTTGTAGAATTATTGAATGTATATATACATGCATGTATACTGAAGCAAATAAAATATACCATTATGGATATAAAGATTTAATTGCTTATTCTTTATTATGTGCATAGAAGATTCTTTTTTTATGGAATATTTATCACACTTTAATGATGATTTTATGATTTTGTACAAGCCAGACCTCGTAAATTTTTCATTTCGCATGCTGAATACTATTATTTAGTAAAAAAAAGTATTTCTAAAAAAAAAAAAAGAGTATTCCGTCCGGGACTTGAACTCGGGTCCTCTCACATGGGAAGCGAGATAACATTCCACTAGATCACGGAATCGCTTTACATGGAGACAAGTATATGCAGAAGTGAAGTCACATATATATATATATATTCATGTTCGGTATTGTCAAAATTTTACACAATCCATGGTGTTCGATTTATTTAGCCTTTATTAAACAGTTCTAATAGATGTAATTAAAACATAAAGTCCGCCGAGAACCTGTTTTATACGCAATAACTCTCCTCATGCCCCTGAGCTAAAAAGGTATAAATATCTAATAAAACAAACGGGCGGGGCACTTTGAGAGGGGTGAGAGAGGTCCTAGGGAGTTTTGATATAAAATTACATTGCATAAGCTCAAAATCTTCTTGAAATATCGCCCGGAAATGCTAGTGTTACACACAGACAGAATGTATAAATTTACGACCTTGAACTTTGACCTTTTGACCTCAAAATCAATAAGGGTCTTCATTAGGCCACAGGGAGTTGTTATGTAAAATTTCATTGCAATAGCTTAAATGGTTCCAGAGATATCGTGTGGAAACGAAAGTGTTATAGCAGACAGAATTTGCTTATTTATGACCTTGACCTTTGACCTTTTGACCTCAAAATTAATAGGGTTCTTTTTTAGTCCATAGGGAGTTGCTATGCTAAATTTCATTGCAAAAGCTTAAAGGGTTCTTGAGATATCGTGTGGAAACGAAAGCGTTACAGACAGACAGAAAGACGGACGGACGGACGGACAAACCCAAATTAATATCCCCAACTTTTCAAGCGGGGGACAATAAAATTAGAATATATAAGAATGAAATCAGATTTAATCAAACAAGACAAGTAAATATACATTGACAAATGGTGCAAATAGATATAGGGAAAGTGTTTCACCTTGCAACAAGCTTCTGTGCTTGGTTTACTACTAATTCAGTCTTCAGACATGAACAGAATATTTATATTGATTTTATTTCAACAATATTATTACTATAAAATTTTAATAATTTCCTTATTTTGAGACAAAAAAGCAATATTATAATAATTTCTTCCAAACAAAGAGAAGACCAGAGTGATGAGTGTGCCCTCAGCGCCAAAAACCCCTTGAATAAGACAGTTGCCTCATATGTTAATCTAAAAATATATAAATATGACGAACATTTTTTGACAGGAGTATTTGTATCCGGAGGATTCGTCTCTCGTGGGCGGAGCCAAACGCCCGCCCAAAATGGCGGGAAAAATACGGATAGATTTGACGACGAATCGAGCTCTGGAGGACATCTAATCGACAACGCTCTCCGCGCATTATCACGTCATTGGCTGGAATGTTACTTTAACAAAACAGCAAAATATGATAGTGTCCATGTACAGGCTAGGAGATTATTCAGTTTTGAAACTTATGATGTATCTGAAAATGACAATCTGTTTCTGAAAGAAGCAGACAAAGGAGCGTGGAGATTACCAATTTTACAAAATGAACATAAAAGTAGAGAGATCGAAGGGTCATCCTTTAATCCAAGTTTTAACAAGGAACTTAAAGTGGTTGAAGAACCAAAGAAAATGATCCAAAGAAGTCCTGATAACAATCGTCACATAACATCACAAAATGAGAGCAATGAAGAAATTTACAGCATTAAAAAGCGCATGCGCCGTGACGTGTTTGTACCAACTTTAGTTAGAGAGGGAATTATGAAAATTACTGATGGCATAGAATGGACGGACGATTTCCTTAATAAGTCGTCAATAGCGTATCAACAAGTGGAGGAAATGGTCATTTCTGTGGTAATTAGTTTTTACACGAATTAAACTCAAAATTTTATCACAATATATCTTCTAGAACACTCTTTTGTCGATAATATTAATTTTTAAAAACGTGCTTCTTTTTAGCTTCATTGCGTCTAACAAGAAAAAAATACATAAATTTTTGTTCACCGAACATTAGATTTATTTACTTTCTTTCAGATTGACTCACTTTTTAAGAACGGACCTATTTCCAGTTACTTTCATGGTTCCTACATAAAACAATTCAAGTAAGATATATTTGCCTATGGTAAAAGTGATTTTGAGAAGTTTATAGAAATTATTAAGAGTACTAGTATGCTGAACAATTAAAAGTACATCGTATTTCTTATGCAAAGAATATCAAAATTTTTTCTTGTTCTTGTAAGAATACATACAAATGTATATACATTTTCATTGGTGTCTCTATTGTATAAGGCTATAGTTTTAAGTATTTATCTTCTGTTTTATTCAGGAAAGGCAGTGTGATCGTTCTTTTCTCTATAGAGTTTAAAAATGACACTAACATCACACATACGGACGAGTCCATCAACACGGCTTTCCACCAGGCTCTGCTGAACGCTAGTGCTTTTACCAACCTTACTCTAGATGTCAACAACTCAAAAATAGGTAAAGCATCCTTTAAATTAGCACCAATGATTAATGAATACTCCCTCGCTCTCACTTTTGCTACAATAAAAATAGAAAAAAGATATATCTTTTGGAAATTTGAGACTGTGTGTTTGGGGTGGGATTGGAATACTAAGAAAAAGTCTGTTCGTAACCGAAGAATAGCGTTTGTTTTGGTTGAATTGGTTTTGTATCCTGTGAAATGGCAGCAATGCTGCAGCTATGATATTATGGTCTTAGCTAGATATGATACAGTATAAAGACTATTTCTTGTATGAAAACAATCATTTAGTATATATTGTTATTAATAATTATGACGATTGTTTGGAATTAGCATTTAAGATTTGTAGCAAACATATCTCTGGTTAAAGTATGCTCGATTTACAAGTTATTTTCATCTGTCGAATGGCTTTTTAAAGAGACTGTTTTAAATCACGGAACACATATATCCAATTTATATAGTACTATTAAAAATCCGAGTCTTTTATACAACAGGTCATTTTTAGTTAATTTTTTTATTTGAAAGACGCCAAGACTATAAAATACCTAAGTGCATTGCTAAATTCGTATCAGTTGCGCATGTAAAATGATTATAGCTGTATCTTGCTAAGTGGAGGGCGATGCAACAAGCGGATATTGCTGAGAAAGTAACACTAGACATGCAAACATTTAAGAAGACGAACTGAAAGCGATTGGTCGTTACTGGTTTTGGAAAAAAAATATCGATAAAAAGTACAGTGCATTGTCGCATCTTTAAAAAGTTAAAGACAGTTTCAAGCACGGAGAATGATAAAAAATGCAAATAAAAGATGCAACCAACATTAAATATGGAGGCCATATTAGTGCTACAATCACTTCAGTCCAGTTTATTTCACCCAGATCACAATGTGGTCAGAGGTATATATACTATACAGAAAACATGAAAGAAGATTCAGGGGAGAATTTAGAATTGACTGGAAGAAATGTCTAGTATTAATTATGCATTTGGTAGAAATAAAGGCTTATTTGGCATAGAACCCCTTTGATATATATATATGCGAAAAATGTTTTTTATTTTATTAAAAATTGAAGCTAGATACTGAAAGTTGAAAGCGCAGTATTTTTCGTCATCACAAAATGAATCATTTTGAAAGATAAAAGGGGTTTAATGAATAATAAAAATAACAGGTGTTGAAAAGGAGACAATATTTTCTCATTTGTGACAAGTTTTTGTTTTAACACTATATGCCTTTCTGACCTTCATTGATACAGCAATGTTAATGTGTATCAATAAGAGCATTAAAATAATCATATAAATACACGATAAGCCACACGAACAGTGCGGCACCAAATTTCTTTTTTTCCCCATTTCCATTTTCTTTGCTCCGTAAAAAGGGTATAAATAAACACGAACAATTACTGATAAATTTCACAGAAAGGAAATAAAGAAAACGACTAGTTGTCAATATAATACTGTCACTTACTGTAAAGGTTCGATCTATCTGATCATTCACATTACATTTTATTTCTTTTTCACTCATTACCAGTAATTTGTTTTGTTGGATAGTTCTTTTGCAGCTCATAATTGCCAGTTTTGATTAAGATGAAATGTGTGATACCGCCTACTTTTCCAATACCCGGTTTCTTAATCAATAGTGGAAAAACTAAACGAGGTTTTAACGACAAACAACATATCTCACGATGTTGTCGTTCCGTATTTTTATCCGAGTCAACCACAAATAAAGAAATAGAAAGCACTTCAACAGATCAAAATATGGATTCAACAACAACACAACGACCCATTGAATCACCAACACCCACAGATGATTTTACCACTAATACACAGATGACAGATACATCAAATTCAGTGGCAACAGAAACAACTTCAGCAGAAAATAAAGCAGAGTCCTCATCATCACTGTCAACAACATCAATCATAAATGAAATATCAACAGAAAAACCCAGTGTAATTTTTTCATCTGAGGAGCCTTCAACAACAATTTTATCAACATCAGTGGAATTATCTGAAATATCAACATCACAAGCAACCGAACCCTTAGCAACATCGACAGAGGAAGATCAAAGTCAAATAATTGATACTACAACCCTATCATCAAATTCAGCAAGCACACCAACGGCAAAATCATCTACAATAACAACAAGCACAACAGAAGCTATTGTATCAACACCAACTGTGTCACATGATACAACAGAAACATCTGAAGAATCCACAGAAACAACAACAACAAAAGAACCACATGTAAGCACTACAACAGTAGAAACGCTATTTGTTACAGAAGAATCAACTGTCACCAGTTCAACAACAGAAGTGCCAACCAGCACAATTACAACAGAACAACCTGTAGCTACTACAATGGAAGAACTATCAATAACCACATCAACAGGGCCGCCTGAAACTACTACAAAAAAAGAAGTATCAACCACGACAATATCATCAGAAACGACCACATCGAAAGAAAATCAAACCAACACCACAACAACAGATTCAACTTTTACAACTACAAATTCAAAAGTATCAACCACGGAAACCACAGCAGAAAAATCACAAGGTACTACAACAAAAGAAGAGCAAGCCACCACAACATCATCAGAACCAAACTTAACAACCTCAAAAATAGAGGTATCATCCACTACACCATCAACAGAAATATCAGAAACTACTACAACAAAAGAAGATCAAACCACCACAATATCATCAGAACCACTCCAAACAACTTCAGAAATAAAAGTATCAACCACTCCATCATCAACAGAAACACCCGACACTACTTCAGTGAAAGGATATGAAAGCACAACATCAACAGAATCACCTGAAACTACTACCAAATTAGAAATATCAACCACAACATCACCCACAGAGGAATCGACTCTTTTGAGAGAAGAACAAACCAATTATATAATAATCATTTTTTTTAGTTAAGAGAATGTTTATAAATATATATATATAAAAAAATAAATTGCTTAGCAAATAAAATATTCAATTTAGTCAATCGACCGGACATTCACCGTTGTAAAAGATTCTTAATTCACTGCGCAAATGCTACAAAAATGCTTGATAATTTTGCATTTTTGAACAATTTTGATGATTTTCCACGACTGACGCCCTTGTAATTTGTAATAAACACCTTCTAATTGTTATTTTTTAACCTGAATAGAAATCACTTGTTTGACTGTGTTCGATTATCAACCACAATAGTTGTTTTCACACAAAATTCTATCTTAGATCTATATAGAGAAATAACTTTCTCGCTATCTTAAGCTTTTACAGAGTGTAATAAATGATAATTTGACACTTGATCTTATTAGTTAGTTAACGAAGTCAATTGCGAGAAAAGAGAAAGAACCTCAAATAGGTCAAGACGCTGAAACCGGAAATGCCAGAAATAGATGGCGGAAGAATTTCTCTTTTGGACCATGGAATATCGATAAGGCGTAATATCAATAGATGACGCTAATTAATTCTAACATGAAAAAAGAATGATGCTTAAACAAGACTAGGAAACTAAATAGTATCAAAAGTACATTTTAAGTAAGTATACTGAAAAAAAATTCCAAAAATAAACAGGTTTATTTTATGCTCGCAATGAATCCATTATAGAGAAATTTTATTAACAAAACCCTATTGTTCTTCTTTTAAACAATGCTATATTATACAATTTTATGCATACGTTGTTTTTGAGGAAGTTTCTTCCAAGAATTCAGAACGTGTTGAACAGTTTTATGAAAGTTCTTTAAATTTCAAAGAAAACTAGTATAATAGAGTCTTTCCAAGGGAAAAGTATAAAACAACAGGTCACAATGATATTGGGAGTATTTTAATTAAATGGAATAATATTGTATTTTCAGAATCTTGTAGGATCAAACAAGACTCTGAGCTGTCACCTCCGCAACATGCAAAATTTGTTTTCAAGATTTTTTTTCTTCAAAATTTTGATTTGATTTTTGTAAAAGTTTCTTCACTTTCCGGTGGTTAGAGATATCACCTGGACAAATTAAAAGAGAATTAACTCAATGATATACTAGTAAGTAACAAAATGTAATGATACATGATGAATCTGAATCTTTCTAGGTTATCGTTCTCGTATCTTAACCCTTTTAATTTGCAATTATGAATATATCTTTTGTCAAATTCAGTGACATCAAAGTTAACTTCTATAAAATTTTTAAGAATTACGGTAATTCATTATGAAATGAATACACGATATTCGTTTTTTATGGTATGAATATTAAAGTAATTTAAATCAAAATTCATATTTGTCGATTTCAAGGAAATAATTTATTTTGACTTTCTGTAAATG
Organism: Saccostrea glomerata; assembly: GCA_003671525.1. Classification (NCBI taxonomy): domain Eukaryota; kingdom Metazoa; phylum Mollusca; class Bivalvia; order Ostreida; family Ostreidae; genus Saccostrea; species Saccostrea glomerata. The sequence goes on along the minus strand of PRKT01000135.1, from coordinate 780,399 downwards.
CCAACACGGGAAAAATAATTCCCCAATCTAGTTAGTTTATATCTGCCTATCGGAGAGCATAAAAGTTTAACTAGAGAGGATTGCAAGAGCTCTTGTTTCTTCGGTGCGACAATCCATTTCAGACGTCATTATCTTCCGCTAATTAAAATGATTGGTGATTGTATCTGTTGACAAGAAACATTATTGTTAAGGTAAAACCATGTTGCTCCATTATCATCCTTTCGCTGGGTGCTTTTGTCCCATTTTTTAGTTCGCTTTTTGTATTTTCCATGTCTTATTATTTTCGAATTCTTTGACCTTGTCCATTATTTCACATTGTTTAAAGATGGATTTTGCGTGGTCGAATTCGGATTATTTAAATGGTTAACCATAAGTATTACCAGTAAACAAGATCATTGCAAATGCTAGTAAAAAATACATTTGTTGCAACAATATTATGCGTATGTTATGTTTTATTAATGAAATTAATTCAAACGACAACTCACTGATATATTACTACACGTACTGTGTAAGAGATATATTTATGTTAATTGATATTGATTAATCAATTTTAAGGGCAGTAAATTTCAAGCATTTGATGAAAAAGAATATCCTTATATGATAAAAAGTATAATTTTTAGTCCCCATATGATGAACAAACCAAGAAGTATCTTTTTTGTATGTACTTATAGAATATCGTTTTAATTTGCGTCTTTTTCAGCAACTTCCTCAACTTCCGTATTTTTATCCGAGTCAACCACAAATAAAGAAATAGAAAGCACTTCAACAGATCAAAATATGGATTCAACAACAACACAACGACCCATTGAATCTCAACATATCTCACGATGTTGTCGTTAAAATTATTGTACAAACAACTTACAGTTTCATAAACATGTTCTTATACAATCCTGCAAATGAAATCAAAGTAACACTCTTAGTTTTGAAAACAACAACAACAATGAAACAAACATTATGTCCTATTTTAAAAAACAACAACAACACAACAACAATGAAACAAACATAAGGGCCTATTTTGAAAAAAAAACAACAACAACAATGAAACAAACATTAGGGCCTATTTTGAGCATTTTTGAAACCAATTTTGTTGATTATACCAAGATGAAAACTTTAATTATCTTTTATATGTATACAGGTAATCTTGATCTAGAGACCACGACAAAACCAGCCACCACAACAGAATTGGGTGAGTAATTTTCATATTGCGGAAGTTAGTAGGCGTTCGGAACTCTCCTTCACAAAATCAAACTTCAGAACCGTGAAAAAAAGAGATATATTGGTATACCGGTATCTAGAGATACGAAACCTTAATGCTATTGTCATTTTGAAGGATCAGATATGCATCGATATACTCTCTCAGGACATATAGGTCAAAATTGTAACAGACAGATTCTCTGATAGTTCCAAGTCTTTATGACTTTTCTGTTGATAATCAGCTGTTCTAGCTCACAGCACAGATAGTCGATGCCAATGTCTTTTTTCTCCCATTGTCATAAAAGTATAATGACAAGTAATTATAAGAGGTATTACTTGATTCATCGCACAGAAGGGTATCCGTTAGTTTTATTCGGTTAGGAAGATCAAGGTGGAATCGCTCAATAGTGTTAGATTACTTTATCTGAATTGTTAGAATTTAGATAGGTTAAAAATGATTCATCGAATATATGCTGTCATATCTATAAAATGAATATAGGCCAAGTTTTGCTGATATAATGTCTAGAAATATTGTTTGAATGCATTTTTGTTGTTAATTAAGCTACTAAAATACTACGTCGAGTTTTTAAATATATAAACTTTTTTTCTCTGAATGCTTTTTTTTTTATCAAAGAAGCAGTATAAGAACACATTTACAAAAAAAGTTATGATTAATTCTTTTTTCGGAAAAAATTGCAACATCAGTGTTGGATATTAAATCAAATTTTGATTGCATATAAACATAATTATTTTCTGGAGTTTAAAAAACGAGTCAGGTTATTGCAATAGGAGCACTTTGGACCCAATAAAACTAAATAAACTACATGTATAACAATTGTTGTACATAAAACTTATCTGGTTATTATACATTTAGCTTTTCGGGTTTTTATCAATTATGTATTATGAACACGTGTAAAGCATAAAATCTGGTTGTACGTTTTTGGTCAAAGATGACATTACATTATTTTCTTAAGCTATAAAAACAAAGACCATATTGCTTTCATAGTAGCAAGAACAAACTGTTTAAGGACATGGGATAAAATGACAACAGCAAAAATACAATGGTTTTGTTCTTTAAACCTTAAAGACATATTTTATTGAGTGTAATGAAAAACTTAACAAAAAGCATTGAGTATTTTGAACAAAAAAAATTATTGCATGAAATTTTATAAAAACATGATTTTAAAGATAAACAAATTTCTAGGACCCAAATCTATGAAATAAATATCAGGAGAATGACTCATATGTAGGAGGCATATATTAACATTTTTAGCTTTGGCTGAAAGTTATGAAACATGAATGTTTTCTTGATAACAAAATTTAATGTCTAAAAATATATAAGCATAGAAACATCGATAGAAAGTTAAAAAAAAAAAGAGTGACACAGAAGTAAAACATTTAGAATACATGAGAGAAAACTATTAAGAAAAAAAGAATTATGCTAATTAGTATCCAATTCACGTTCCTTAATTATATCAGAACTCTTGTACAGTTGCATTGAATTGCCGCGATAACATTTGATTTCAATGTAATATTTCATGGTGGCACTTACGATGATGGAATTAATGGCAGACGATGAAGGCAATTATTCTTATCGTTTGCATATATTTCTTGGTTTGGTTAAGACAAAGTACACGCGTTACTACGATTTAATGACATATTATAGTCAGTTGCGACTCTGAAACAAAAGATGTATCTTTATTGGTAATTTTACGACATATCTAAAACACTTTTGTTCGGATTTCGCTCAGATAAATATTAGTATCGACGTTTCTCAAAGAAACGTTGATTTAGAGTATTTTTTTTAAAAAGCTTATTCATTAAGTACTTATGTTTCTAAAATCTTAATCAAGAGGAGAAATTACTTTTATTTATCAAAGAATACTCATACTAAGTGAAATTAAAAAAAGAGCTAGTATCTTTATTCAGTGATTTTTGACCCTCTCCGTGTTTACTTTAATTATTCTTTTTAACTGAAATGGCGCAATATTTACACTCTATTTTATATCTCACCTCGTTTGACCCCCTATTATCCTTCTTTGACTGAAACGCAATACTGCCATTTTCTAGAAATTAAATATTGATATACATTCAGGTATCTTTATTGTTCGATTTGTATATAGGTTTATCATGAACATTTGTTTGCCGTATCCCATTTATTTAAGTTCTACTCACTTTAGTCACAAGATATCCTAAATATTGTTTGCAGACGACCTTGGATCCATCATTTTAATTGTTTGTTTTCTTGTGATATTTGGAACTTTGGTTTGAATTATCATATACTCTGATGGTATCGCAAAAGTCGACGGGGATGAATCTGTTTTCCTCATGTGAATAGTAATCACCATTTTTTACTCGGAATTACGTCATAATTAAAAATCAATTCTGTAATGCGATTGGCAAAAAAATATTTTGGATCACTTTTGATAAAATACAATGCAATTCAAATTGTATATTCAATGTTATTAAAAAAATAAACTTATTAAGGAACGTAATTCGTGCTAATCGAAATTCCAAGACTTTATTGAAAGACCTATATCCTGGCTTCAGGATCATGAAACGTCTTGAGCTTAAGTCAAAATCTCTATGTTGTATTAAAATGTTGTAGACGACAAATATAGCAAAATTCAAGTATTCTACCTTACTGCTTTACAAAACCATTGCTAACTGCAAATTTAGAGATAAATTCAATGATTGATAAACAATTAACAGATAACTGTAAATTTGACTGAAGTCTAAGTCTCTTTCATGATCCTGGGTTCATGTCTTCAAATACTACATAGGTGTTGTCAATGGGGAATTCCACCAACCTTTTAGTATCACCTTCAGACTACTTGTGTGCAGAATCAGAATTAGATTCAGATAAGTCATGTCATACGATTCATGTAAGTGACTTTTCCAAAAAAAGCATGATTTCAAAATTTCTATGAATTTTTGAGAATCCATATTTGGTTCACCTCTTTTTAAATATGCTGTAGCACAGTAAATAAGGTAAACTTATGCAATATGATATGTTTTGATTTCGTCACCTAAGGCTGTTGTTTTACATAATGAATCACATATAATCCCAATTTAGTTCATGGAAATAATGCTAGCTTGATAGGCAATGATAAACTATTATACCAATGTTATAGCCCTGGCATTAACGTGAGAGCATGGGTAAAAAACTTGAATGTCAAAATTCTCCAGGATATTAAGTTATCTTTATTGCATAAAACAGCTTTACTATATCAGATAATACATTAGCGTGGTTGTGCATGCTTATTTACATACAGAGTTTCACCTGTTTTTTTTGTTGTTGTTGTGTTTATTGTATTTCATGACCTCACAGAAAGTGACTAAATCTTATATATGATATAAAATTACAGCGTTTATGTATAAGCCTTATTACGAGCATCGTCGCAAACCACGGCCAAAATGTACGATCTTCTCCCATTCTGCGAGAGAGCTATATGCGGACTCCGGACCGTTGCTTGAGACGATGTATTACGAGAAAATATAATAATCATTTTTTTTAGTTAAGAGAATGTTTATAAATATATATATATAAAAAAATAAATTGCTTAGCAAATAAAATATTCAATTTAGTCAATCGACCGGACATTCACCGTTGTAAAAGATTCTTAATTCACTGCGCAAATGCTACAAAAATGCTTGATAATTTTGCATTTTTGAACAATTTTGATGATTTTCCACGACTGACGCCCTTGTAATTTGTAATAAACACCTTCTAATTGTTATTTTTTAACCTGAATAGAAATCACTTGTTTGACTGTGTTCGATTATCAACCACAATAGTTGTTTTCACACAAAATTCTATCTTAGATCTATATAGAGAAATAACTTTCTCGCTATCTTAAGCTTTTACAGAGTGTAATAAATGATAATTTGACACTTGATCTTATTAGTTAGTTAACGAAGTCAATTGCGAGAAAAGAGAAAGAACCTCAAATAGGTCAAGACGCTGAAACCGGAAATGCCAGAAATAGATGGCGGAAGAATTTCTCTTTTGGACCATGGAATATCGATAAGGCGTAATATCAATAGATGACGCTAATTAATTCTAACATGAAAAAAGAATGATGCTTAAACAAGACTAGGAAACTAAATAGTATCAAAAGTACATTTTAAGTAAGTATACTGAAAAAAAATTCCAAAAATAAACAGGTTTATTTTATGCTCGCAATGAATCCATTATAGAGAAATTTTATTAACAAAACCCTATTGTTCTTCTTTTAAACAATGCTATATTATACAATTTTATGCATACGTTGTTTTTGAGGAAGTTTCTTCCAAGAATTCAGAACGTGTTGAACAGTTTTATGAAAGTTCTTTAAATTTCAAAGAAAACTAGTATAATAGAGTCTTTCCAAGGGAAAAGTATAAAACAACAGGTCACAATGATATTGGGAGTATTTTAATTAAATGGAATAATATTGTATTTTCAGAATCTTGTAGGATCAAACAAGACTCTGAGCTGTCACCTCCGCAACATGCAAAATTTGTTTTCAAGATTTTTTTTCTTCAAAATTTTGATTTGATTTTTGTAAAAGTTTCTTCACTTTCCGGTGGTTAGAGATATCACCTGGACAAATTAAAAGAGAATTAACTCAATGATATACTAGTAAGTAACAAAATGTAATGATACATGATGAATCTGAATCTTTCTAGGTTATCGTTCTCGTATCTTAACCCTTTTAATTTGCAATTATGAATATATCTTTTGTCAAATTCAGTGACATCAAAGTTAACTTCTATAAAATTTTTAAGAATTACGGTAATTCATTATGAAATGAATACACGATATTCGTTTTTTATGGTATGAATATTAAAGTAATTTAAATCAAAATTCATATTTGTCGATTTCAAGGAAATAATTTATTTTGACTTTCTGTAAATGCCAACACGGGAAAAATAATTCCCCAATCTAGTTAGTTTATATCTGCCTATCGGAGAGCATAAAAGTTTAACTAGAGAGGATTGCAAGAGCTCTTGTTTCTTCGGTGCGACAATCCATTTCAGACGTCATTATCTTCCGCTAATTAAAATGATTGGTGATTGTATCTGTTGACAAGAAACATTATTGTTAAGGTAAAACCATGTTGCTCCATTATCATCCTTTCGCTGGGTGCTTTTGTCCCATTTTTTAGTTCGCTTTTTGTATTTTCCATGTCTTATTATTTTCGAATTCTTTGACCTTGTCCATTATTTCACATTGTTTAAAGATGGATTTTGCGTGGTCGAATTCGGATTATTTAAATGGTTAACCATAAGTATTACCAGTAAACAAGATCATTGCAAATGCTAGTAAAAAATACATTTGTTGCAACAATATTATGCGTATGTTATGTTTTATTAATGAAATTAATTCAAACGACAACTCACTGATATATTACTACACGTACTGTGTAAGAGATATATTTATGTTAATTGATATTGATTAATCAATTTTAAGGGCAGTAAATTTCAAGCATTTGATGAAAAAGAATATCCTTATATGATAAAAAGTATAATTTTTAGTCCCCATATGATGAACAAACCAAGAAGTATCTTTTTTGTATGTACTTATAGAATATCGTTTTAATTTGCGTCTTTTTCAGCAACTTCCTCAACTTCCGTATTTTTATCCGAGTCAACCACAAATAAAGAAATAGAAAGCACTTCAACAGATCAAAATATGGATTCAACAACAACACAACGACCCATTGAATCACCAACACCCACAGATGATTTTACCACTAATACACAGATGACAGATACATCAAATTCAGTGGCAACAGAAACAACTTCAGCAGAAAATAAAGCAGAGTCCTCATCATCACTGTCAACAACATCAATCATAAATGAAATATCAACAGAAAAACCCAGTGTAATTTTTTCATCTGAGGAGCCTTCAACAACAATTTTATCAACATCAGTGGAATTATCTGAAATATCAACATCACAAGCAACCGAACCCTTAGCAACATCGACAGAGGAAGATCAAAGTCAAATAATTGATACTACAACCCTATCATCAAATTCAGCAAGCACACCAACGGCAAAATCATCTACAATAACAACAAGCACAACAGAAGCTATTGTATCAACACCAACTGTGTCACATGATACAACAGAAACATCTGAAGAATCCACAGAAACAACAACAACAAAAGAACCACATGTAAGCACTACAACAGTAGAAACGCTATTTGTTACAGAAGAATCAACTGTCACCAGTTCAACAACAGAAGTGCCAACCAGCACAATTACAACAGAACAACCTGTAGCTACTACAATGGAAGAACTATCAATAACCACATCAACAGGGCCGCCTGAAACTACTACAAAAAAAGAAGTATCAACCACGACAATATCATCAGAAACGACCACATCGAAAGAAAATCAAACCAACACCACAACAACAGATTCAACTTTTACAACTACAAATTCAAAAGTATCAACCACGGAAACCACAGCAGAAAAATCACAAGGTACTACAACAAAAGAAGAGCAAGCCACCACAACATCATCAGAACCAAACTTAACAACCTCAAAAATAGAGGTATCATCCACTACACCATCAACAGAAATATCAGAAACTACTACAACAAAAGAAGATCAAACCACCACAATATCATCAGAACCACTCCAAACAACTTCAGAAATAAAAGTATCAACCACTCCATCATCAACAGAAACACCCGACACTACTTCAGTGAAAGGATATGAAAGCACAACATCAACAGAATCACCTGAAACTACTACCAAATTAGAAATATCAACCACAACATCACCCACAGAGGAATCGACTCTTTTGAGAGAAGAACAAACCAATAAAACACCTTCAGAGTCATATGTTACAACTTCAAAAATAGAAGAACAAACCACCATCACATCATCAGTGCTGCCTGAAATTTCTACAACAAAAGAATTACCAACTACCACATCCTCAACAGAATCTTATGTAACTTCCAAATTAGAAGCTAAAACCACCACACCATCAACGGAAGCACCTGTTTCTACTACAAACGTCACACTAATAACCACCACACCATCAACTGAAACACCAGAAAGTACTACAATGAGAAAAGCACCAAGCACCACACCATCAACAGAAACTAAAGAAACTACTACAAAGATAGAAACACTAACAACCACACTCCCAAGAGAATCACAAGAATCTACTTCAACAATAGAAGCACCAACCATCACACCATCATTGGAACCACCAGAAACTACTACAAAGATAAAAGCACTATACATAACACCATCAACTGAAACACCAGAATCTTCTTCAGCAATAGAAGTACTAACCACCTCACCATCATCAGACACAACTTCAACGATAGCAGCCACAACCACCACTCCATCATTAGAAACATCAGAAACTACTTCAAAGATAGAAATACCAACCACCACACTATCAACAAAAACACCGGAAGAATTTACAACGATAAAAGTACCAACTATAACATCAGGTGAAACACCAGAAACTACTATATCGATAGAAATACCAACAATGACATCGTCTATAGAAAAACAAGAAACTACTACAACCCTAAAAGTACCATCCACCACACCATCAACAGAAACACCAGAAACTACTACAATGATAGAAAAACCAACCACCACAACAGCAACAGGAACACCAGAATCTACTTCAACGATAGAAGCACCAACCACAAGACCATCAATGGAAACATCAGAAACTGCTACAAATATAGATATACCAACTCCCACATCATCAACAGAAACAACAGAATCTACTACAAAGATAGACACACCCACCACCACAGCGTCAACAGAAACACTAGAAACTACTACAAAGACAGATATGCCAACCACTACACCATCTACAGAAATACAAGAAGCATCTACAACAATAAAAGCACCATTAACCATACCATCAATAGAAACACCAGAAGCTATTTCTACAACAGAAATACCAACAATTACAACATCAACAAAAATACTAGAAACTACTACAACAATAAAAGCACCAACTACTCCATCATCAACAGAAACACCAGAATCTACTTCTAAGATAAAAGTTACAACCACAACACCATCAACAGAAACACCAGAAATTACTACAAATATACAAATACCAACTTCCGCACCATTAACAGAAAAAACAGAATCTACTATAACGTTAGAAGCTACGACTACAACACCATTATTGGAAACACCAGAAACTACTACAAAGATAGAAATATCTACCACCACACTATCCATAGAAACACCAGAAACTACTCCGACGATAAAAGAAACAAGCATCACATCATCAACAGAAACACAAGAAACTACTTCAACGATAAAAGCACCAACAACCACACCGTCAACAGAAACAGAAGAATCTACTACAACAATAAAAGCACCAACCACCTCACAATTAACAGAAACACCAGAAACTTCTTCAACGATGAAAGCCACAACTACAACATCATCCATTGAAAGATCAGAATCTACTACAGTTATAGAAATACAAACTTCTACAACAGCAACAACTGAATCTCCCATAAAGATAGACACACAAACCATAACAATATCAACAGAAACACCAAAAACTTCTTCAAAGATGAAAGAACCAACCACCACAATGTCAACAGAAACACCAGAATTTTCTTCAACGATAGAAGCACAAACCATCACACCATCAATAAAAACATCAGAATCTACTACAAAGATAGAATTACCAACCACTAGACAATCAACAGAAATACCAGAAACCTCTACAACGATAGAAGCACCAACAACCACACCATCAAAAGAAACACCAGAAACTACTTCTACAATGGAAGTACCAACAATAACAACATCAACAAAAATTCCAGAAACTACTACAACGATAAAAGAACCAACAAATACACCATCAACAGAAACACCAGAATCTACTTCAAAGATAGAAGCACCAACCACAACACCATCGATAGGAACACCAGCATCTTCTTCATCGTTAAAAGTCACAACTACAATATTATCATTGGAAACACAAGAAACTACTTCAAAGATAGAAATACCTGCCACCTCATTATCAACAAAAACACCAGATACTACTACAACGATAAAGGAACAAACCATAACATCATCGGGTGAAACACAAGACACTACTATAACGATAGAAATACCAACTATGACATCCTCAACAGAAACACAAGAAACTACTACAACGATAAAAGTACCAACCATGACACCATCAACAGAAACACCAGACAGTAATACAAAGATAGAAAAACTAACCACCACAGCAGCATCAGAAACACTTGAATCAACATCAGTGATAGGAGCACCAACCACCACACCATCAACAGAAACACCAGAATCTACTTCAACGATAAAAGCACCAACAACCACACCATCAGCAGAAACACCAGAATCTACTTCAACGATAGAAGCACCAACAACAAAACCATCAATGGAAACACCAGCAACTACTACAAATATAGAAATACCAACTTCCACACCATCAACAGAAACACCAGAAACTACTGCAAAGATAAAAAAACTAACCACAACAACATCAACAGAAACACCAGAAACTACTTCAAAGGTAGAGTCACCAACAACCACACCATCAACAGAAACACCAGAAAATACTTCAACGATAAAAGCACCAATCACCACACCATCAACAGAATCAGAAGAATCTACTTCAACGATAAGAGCACCAACCACCACACCTTCAACAGAAACACCAAGAACTTCTTCAACGATAAAATCACCAACTACCACAACAGGAACACCAGAATCTACTTCAACAATAAAATCACCAACCACCACACTATTAACAGAAGCAACAGAATCTACTTCAACGATAAAAGCACCAACCACAACATCATCAACAGAAACACCAGAATTTACTACAACAATAAAAGCTCAATCCACCTCAATATTAACAGAAACACCAGATACTACTTCAGCGATAAAAACATCAACCACCACACCATCAACAGGAACACCAGAATCTACTTCAACAATAAAATCACCAACCACCACACTATTATCAGAAACAACAGAATCTTCTTCAACGATAAAAGCTCCAACCACAACATCAATAGTAACAGAAACACCAGAATCTACTTCAAAGATAAAAGCAGCAACCACCACACCATCGATAGAAACACCAGAATCTACTATAACAATAAAAGCTCCAACCTCAATATCAACAGAAACACCAGATACTACTTCAGCGATAAAAACACCAACAACCACACTATCAACAAAAACACCAGAATCTACTGCAACGATGAAAGCTCCAACCACCTCACTATTAACAGAAACACCAGAATCTACTTCAACGATAAAAGCACCAACCACCACACTTTCAACAGAAACACCTGAATCTACTCCAACAATAAAAGCTCCAGCCACCTCAATAGTTACAGAAACAACAGAATCTACTTCAACAATAAAAGCACCAACCACAACATCGTCAACAGAAACACCAGAAACTACTACAACAATAAAAGCTCCAACAACCTCAATATTAACAGAAACACCAGAAACTACTTCAGCGATAAAAACACCAATCACCACACCATCAACAGAAACACCAGAAATTACTTCAACGATAAAAGCACCAACCACAACACCATCAATGGAAACATCAGATACTATTACAAATGTAGAAATACCAAATTCCACACCCTCAACAGAAACAACAGAATCCATTACAATCATAAAAGCACCAACCACCGTATTATCAACAGAAACTACTACAGAGACAGACATACAAACCATCACACCATCAACAGAACTGCCAAGCATAGAATCATCAACCACCACAACACCAGAAACCACTTCACGGATAGATGTGTCAATAACCACAATAACAACAGAAAAACCGAACGTAGAGTCCACAACCTCAGAGTCAACAAAAGCAGAAGCAACAACATTGCTTAAGGAATCATTAGCAACCACTGCCTCCACAGAAGCCTGGATACCCACAATGTCGAAAGAAACCACAACAACCCCAACGCCAGCAGCAGCTTCGACAACATCAGAAGCTAGCATTTCTACCAAATCTACCGATGAAGTAAATTTCTCTTCAACGAATACTCCAGCAATTACATCATCGACGGCTGAAGTACAAACAGCTGAATTAGGGGCCTCATCTACATTTACAGAAATACTTTTAACGACTGAAGCATCAGTGAACAAATCGAGTGAGATCCCACCATCCACTGCTATACCCACTGAAGTTTACAGGACTACTGTGACAGAAGGGCAATCTACTGTCGATGCTAATACAAAAGGTAAGCATACAATGGCGACATTTGCAAAAGTTAAAATGATAAATATATTTCTTAAATAACCACAAAACACATTTCCCATCTACAATAATAAAAGTTACTTCTACAAAGACACTAATGACTGACATATTCATTTAAAAATTTCCACCTTTCAAATAAAAAAAAATGTTTTCAACGTCAACTTTTACTGAATCAACAACAAATGCATCAACAGAAATAACCAATACGCCATTGACAGAATCTACATTAACAGTGAAGTCGACAAATATAATTGAATCAACAACAGGAGATTCAATGAAAGGTTCGACAGAAACTGATTTAATGACGGCATCAAAAATTCCTACTACTGAGTCAAATAGAGAACAAGAATCTTCAACTTTCACAACAGTAATAAATCAGTCTGATAAAACGACTGAGGAATCTAAATCTACAATTTCAATAGGATCCCATACAACTGCATCATCATATGTGAAATCTACCACAACAGAAAGTTTTACAGTTCCAGCTACGTTATCAAGTGATCACATAACGAGCATGATTGATTCTACCGACATTACCACATTAACAAGTACTGATGGAAACACCAGAACTGAGGAAAGTACAAATTTAATGGGAGGTAAGAGACCCATCAAGTAAAAAATGTTTTATTGCTTTAAAAGTTCTGATAAATAGTCCAGAACAAAATTCTGATCTGCTAGAAAAGTATAATATCAAAATCTACAATTTGCAAACAGAATAATGGATTACAAATATGAACACCAAAGAGCAAAAATCTCATTCAATGTCACATATCAATTTTAGAACTTTGAGTAAAATGTGTAATATGATAAATGCAACATTTTAAATATTGTAATTAATGATAATTGGAATCCGTCTTAATAATTAAATAATGAAAATAAAATAAATACTCACCAGTGCATACAAACTGAGTATTGCATTTAATTTTAGTCGCAATAGTTGACCAAACCCACTTGTACCTAAATAAAATGAAATTTTGAATGAAAACTTTAATTAAACTTTCTGTTTCTTTTGCAGAGAACACACAGAAAGGGGACATCTCTTCAACAGAAGCAATTACATTGCAAGATCTCACAACTGTTAATGGAATAAAAACGTCTGAATCATTGGCAAGTTCTGCAATGTCAACCACTAGTAATATCCTAAAATCAACAGAAAGTGATTCAGCAAACACTGTAACATCACCACAAACGGCAGCAACGGATATTACTTCCAAGGTGGCAACATCTAAAAATAGTGAAACAACAACAATAAATCCAGCATTTAATTCAGATAGTTCTACAGCTTCAGCTGGAATGACTTCATTAGATGTTACTGGGGATTTAGCAACAGAAAGCACATCAGTGGTAGAAGACATCTCTACCAACAGGAAAATTGATGAAAATTCCACATTATCGATTCCCACAACAACTTCCAGAGAGGATGAAATAACCAAGACTTTCACATCAACCGCTATCGGGAACACAGGTACTACAGCTGAATTAAATTTTTCAGATACATCTGAGAAATACACAACGACAATTCAACTACCTTCCTCAGATTCTGCTTTTACAACAACATATACAGCAACTAACAAACCAACAGATTCCACAGATAGTAAAACAACAGTTCAAACAAAAACTTTTACAAAAAGTCCAATAAGCAATACTGAAAGTTCAATTTTAACAACCACAGATGAAGCAAGAAGTTCCACTCAAACAGAACGTACAGCGGTAACAGAAGAATTGGCAACATTGACAACTATGGTCAAAAGCACCACAGAAGAGGATACATTTACGTTAACGACCAAAGGTAACGAAGAAACATCTGAAAAAAGTACTTCTGATGAGACATTCTTGAATCATAATATTACAAGTACCTTTTCCATCACAGACATGTCAACCACTACCCCAGATTTGGCAGACCGTTTTACAATAGAAGATAATACAAGCACAATGTCCTCAACAATTAAATCATCTACAGATAGTGGAAGTTCAGTTGATGTAACTTCACCTGTTTCAACATCTGGTGCAACAGAGAGTATATCGGCATCAGACGATTCAACCACAGCTGTGATGATGTCAACAAGGGAGTCTACGATGGAGGACACAACATTACCTTCAACCACGACCCTCGCTGATAGTACATCAAGTTACCCTTCAACTACATCTGAAATGGATAACAATAAACATACTTTTTCAACTACTGAAGGTAAGACATCCCCAATTAATAGTGAAACAGCATCACACACATCATTTTTCAGTTCATTAGCTAGCATAAATACCGAGAGTACAACATCCTCTGCTCCTCTTACTGACAATCAAAAATCAACAGAGGCCAGTTCGACAACATCTGAAAATGTAGCACTTACTTCGATTGCTGAAGAAAAAATAACTTTTGAAAGTTCCACAACAAAGCCCAACTTTACAAATTCTGAAGGCATTACAACCACAATATCTGCAATTACTACCAGGAGTTCTTTGGTGGAAGGAATAAGCGACAATACAGCTTCGTCAACAAGTGAAGATAGTACATATGCGCAAAAATCAACAACAATGGAAAATACTCTGTTAAGCACAACAAATTCACCCGCATCTACAGACAAATTAACTTTCTCCAGTCCTACAACCACTGCTCAAAGTGTAACAACAATCAGTTTTGAATCAATAATGTCAACAAGTGACTCAAACAGTGATGGAAAGACAACTGAAGATAGTGTAAACAGTCGAACTTCGGAGAGTGCAGATCTTTCAATTTCACAAACATTATCAAGTACTTCAAACACACATATACCAACAACTGACAAAAGGACATCCACAACCCATATAGATCAGGGGTCAGAAACTACATCACCTTCTTCTGTTGCCAGTAATCTATCTACGGATTTACCAAGCAATTTCCCCAGTTCAACGATAATAACTTCTACTTACACACCTACGGAGAACACACCAAAGTTCCAATCAACCGACATCATACAAGACACGAACACAATGACAATAAATTCAGCAACCACAGATATAACAACAGATACACCCACATCTTCTCATGAAAATACAGCTTCAATTAACACGCCTTATTCCACAATGCATGCAACCACACCAGCATATAATTCAACAGTCAAAGACCTAAAAACATCTAGAGTTACGGAAACCTCAAATATTGATGACGTAACAAACACCCGCACAGATAGTATGAAAACTGATAGTGTGGTGGCTACTACTGATAGTACGCTCACACAAACACCAGCAAATATCACTGTCACTGAGACAGACGTAGATGAAATGACAACAATAAGTAACAGGACAACCGATATTCAGAGTAAAACAACAGATCCATCAACAACTAACATAGCCACAAGTCCCACCAAGATAGAACAAATTCAAAACAATATGACAACCCAAATGGATATCACACCTACTATAACCACAGATAAAAGTGCTGTTACTGATGAAGGAACAAGTAGTGATATTTCTAGCACAACCACCTACGAACCAACCAATACTAAAGAAACAAACACTGAAAAACTGAATAGCACTACAACAAATAAAGCAGAAAGCATACATACATTCAATACAGGATCTACAATATCGGATAGTTCAACAAGTAATACACAAACGTCAGAGAGTACAACGAAGGACGATTCTTTCGAAACAATAACAACCGAAGGAACAAAAATACCAGAATCT
This sequence comes from Saccostrea glomerata, assembly GCA_003671525.1. Classification (NCBI taxonomy): domain Eukaryota; kingdom Metazoa; phylum Mollusca; class Bivalvia; order Ostreida; family Ostreidae; genus Saccostrea; species Saccostrea glomerata. The sequence continues at coordinate 764,288 of PRKT01000135.1, read as the reverse complement.
AAATTTACGAGCAAAAGCTCGACTAACACCACATCAACGTCTGTGGAAAGTCAGAAATTTTCGACAATAACAACAGTGATACTTGACGCCTCTCTGAAAACTTCTAATGAAACTTATTCCACGGAAAATTGGTTTTCGACTTCAGAAACTCCCAGTTCAAAATTGTTTGATACTACAAGTACCAAAGGTACATCACACATCACGTTCCTACGAATTCATATTTAATGAATTATAAGCTTAAACGTTTTATGTACCTCATGAGGATTACTGTAGCCGAAATTGAATCAAATGTAAATTCCTTTTTGCTTACTTCGACTGTAAAATGTAAAAAAAAAAAAAAGTAATTGAATGTATTCGATGAGTCATGAATATTTATTCATCTATTTCCAGAAACAGCAACTCTAGATGTGTCCACCACAACTGAAAAAGCTTCCACAACATCAACAAAGGAATCTTTTTTCACCTCAGATTCTACACCAACAATGACAAATGCTTCGTTCACCTCGACATCCTTTAAATCCACCACAACCATTGCCACTTCTACGACTTTAAAACAAGAAGAACCCACAACGATCCAAAATCTTCTTACCTCAATGGTAAGCAATGTATTAACCACAACAGCTAATAGCGGGAAGCCAACAACACTTGGAATTTTGACGACAACAACGACGAAGGCCCCTACCGTGATTGAAGAAGAAGATGAAGTGGCTGGTGTAATTAAGATTGAGGAGGACTTCGATGAGGCTTTGAGCGATCCAACTTCTGATGCTTATCAGCGGAAAGTTGCAGAGATATTAGCTTTGGTAGGAATCTTTCGACCAATTTATTTGAATTAAATGGGTATTGTTACATTGTTTCATACAGTCATCTGTTCTGCTTTTTTATGTAAACATTTTTGTTTGAAATAAATGTAAAAATCGTACATTTTTAAACATAATTTAAACCGAATTAAAAGCACAGAAATTCATCAAAAGAGTATTTATAAGGGTAAATCAAGTAAAAATATGAGGGTTTTTTTTAGCTTCAGAAACTTTTTGCTAATACTGAGATTGCCAAATATATCGCCAACATCAGGATAGAAGGTTTTATGTAAGTACTCTAACCATATCTTGTAAAATTCTAGAATCACACACTGCTTTATATTGATTTCAGGGTAAAGATATGATTCTTTTTTACAGAAAAGGCAGTCTCATCGTGAAATTTAAAGTGATCTTGATGAATGTACATTTTGATGCTTCATATCTGAGAACAACGCTAAACAGTGCCTACTATTCAAGCTTCGAGCCTCAATATGTACTTAAAGATGAGTTTACACAGTTTTCAGGTAATAAACATTATTATGTTTTGAAGCTGAAAAGCATTTTTTTCATGAAGTTTAAAAATGATAAGGAACATATACTGGACAAAATAAGTTAAGGATCATGGTTTTGAATTGTTTTCCCAAAACAACTATAATATATTTTTTACGTTATAGTTCAACCATACTTTCTTTAACATGTTATTGGTACGAAAATTCTACCTGTAGAGTCGTGCAATCCACGCCCAATTCATGCTTTACTGAATTCCGACATAGTGTGAAAAACAAAGTGATTCAGGGTATATATAGCGTTAACAAAATTGTTATTTTGAATACGTGTTTAATTTTGTGGATTTTCTTTGATGACCCTGTGACATTTTAAGCCATGAGACGTTACTTAACCGGCTTTGAGGCAGCCCAAGCTGTAGGTATGCTTCAATCTGGCAATACTCAAAGAACTGTTGCTGCACACTTTAATGTGTCACAAAGTGTCATTTCACGATTAAGGAATCGATTCCAACATACTGGTACCGTTGCTGAGAGACCACGTTCTGGTCGTCCGAGTTCAACCACGGCTCGTCAGGACCGTTATCTGGTCAATATGGAAAAACGGCAGAGGTTCCAGAGTGCTGTTAGGCTAAATACAGACTTTCAAACAGCAACAAGAGTGCGAGTAACACTACAGACAGTTCGAAACAGACTCAATGCGGCTTATATCCGAGCATTCGGACCAGCAGTCCGGCCCAAACTGACCCCAAGACACAGAACAGCCAGACTCCAATGGGCACGAAACCATGTCAATTGTCAACTGCGTCACTGGACCCCTGTTCTTTGTACAGATGAGTCGCGCTTTTGTGTAGACTTTCATGACGGTCGTAGACGAGTTTGGCGTACGACCGGTGAACGTTATGCAGACTGCTGTGTTGCTGAGTATGATCGTTTCGGGGGTGGTTCTGTGATGGTTTGGGGTGGTATCAGTATAACCGGAAAGACTGACTTGCAGGTTATCGCAGGAAATCTTACAGGGATAAGATACCGAGCTGAGATACTGCACTCTATTGCATGTATGCAGGTGCTGTCGGTGATAACTTTATTTTAATGGACGATAATGCTAGACCTCACAGGGCTCGCGTCGTAACAGACTACCTGGAAAATGAAACCATTGAGCGAATGGACTTGCCCAGTCTTTCGCCTGATTTGAATCCCATAGAACATACTTGGGACAAGCTACAGCAAGCCATTTCAGCGCGGCAAGTACTCCCTAGGAACCGTGAGGAGCTTTCTGCAGCACTCGTCGAGGAATGGGCTAGATTGCCGCAAATCTTCTTCCGGAGACTTATTCGCAGTATGCAGAGGCGTTGTCGCGCGGTTATTCAAGCACGGGGTGGTCATACAGCATACTGAACACATCAAAACACTGTTCAAACTGTTAGGGCTGAATTTCCCATCCTTTACCAAGGCTGCATTCATTCTGTTTTGGGGGTTGTGTGACAATTAATCCAAATGCGCCTTAGCGCTTCATTGGTTTTTGATAAACACAAAAGAAATTGTTTGTTAAGCTGTTAAAGATTGATATTAAATAGTTAGAATGGAATATATTGTTATTTGTTGTAAATTAAATAATTTATAAATCATGATCCTTAACTTATTTTGTCCAGTATATTTATTTTCTATATCACATTTTGTATACTTTGTACACGTATACGATTTTAATATTTTATTTACTAGTAATATCAAAAATATATTATATTTTTTCACAAATATGGATTTTCTTCCTCTTAAATTAAGTGTTTCGTCAACTTCAGAAACACAATATTTAGTTAATGAGACGTTCAGGGATATTTTTATGCGAAACTTACTTTTTTTGATTACCAAGTGTCAACCTTTTATAGCGTACAATAAAAAAAGAAGAATTTTCGCTTTCCATGATTATGCAATTTTCTATCTAATTTCAGAGAGAATATAAATATACTTTGATTAAATACTTTCTCATTCAGTATTACTTATTAAGAACCCAACAAGAAAAATCGAGAAAGTTGACGATTTCATATTTTTTCTGCAGTGGACGGTGGATTTGAAACCATACTGGGACAGTCTGAAACAACTACAAGTGGTAAGACAGAAAATATTTCCATTTCTGTTGATATCTTGTAGAGAAATTTTGTGGCAATCGGTGTCTTTTGAATTTTGAATTTATTAGAAATTGGAATTGGTATTTTTTTTTAAATTAACAAGTATTTGTATTAGAAATACAAATTAAATCATAAACTATTAACAATCATATGTCAATGAATTTAGCTACATTAGGAAAGTTCCAGTAACTATGTTTATAATATATGTCAGAATTTTGATTTCCAGCAATTAACCATTGCCTCGGTAATCCATGCCCGTCCTTGGCTACGTGTAAGAGTCTATCCACCAGCTATCAATGTCTCTGTCCCGAAGGTTACGATCTCAAGAATAACCAATGCCAAGGTAGAGTCCTTTGTCTGTAAATTACTCTTTGGAGTCATTTGCCATAAATCAACTTTTAATGTTGCAGTTGAGATAAAGACCTCATGTTGGTATGTTGCGAAATTTATTTCGCAAATATAAAACAGCTAATGGAAAACACAGAGGACGGAAAGAAAGATACTCGGATAATCGTTTCCCCTCTTTTTGTAAAAAATAAAAATAAAATAAAAGTAGACAGATCCATGCCATTATCCACGAATTAAAAGGGTCAACTTTAAAGCGTTAATAATTTAAAAAATCCTTTGTAATCGATGTAAAAATAATTTTGTCAAATGCATATTATGTGTTCGTACAAAAATCACTGAATATTTCTCTTTCAGACGTAAATGAATGTCTAGATTTCCCATGTGCCACACACTTTATCTGTAACAACACGATAGGAAGCTATTCATGTTTTTGTGAGACAGGTTTTTTCCTCACTGTGAACAGATGCGAAGGTAACTCCTTCAAAGAAGACACAACTTTAAAAATTTTGAAAGATGTAGATTCAAACTCATATTAGTTTATATAGCTGTTGTCATAGAATTGTGAAAAAGTTTCACTTATATTACATATGCAATGTAAAGCTTTAAGAAAAAAATATATATGAAGGTTACTTGTATCAAACCATATAAATGATCATTTTTCATTAAAAAAATATATTACATTTCAAATAATATTTAGAATTAATAATATGTTTTAGATATTGACGAGTGTTTAATCAATGATGTTTGTCCTCAAAACTCAAACTGCATCAATCTGGAGGGCAGTTATGTGTGTGCTTGTAACAGTGGATTTACAAAGAAGAATGACCTCTGTATAGGTATAAATGACAGGAAGGAATTACTATTTAATTATAAAAAGAAGCAAAATCGTGGATTTGCATAATGGCACTTATTCAAATCCTTTGACAATAATAATTTTCTACAGATTATGTTAACATAGAACTTAATATAAAATAAGTCTTTCTCGACAAAGGTAAATTGTACCCTGATGCACATGAACCCTGGTTCAGTGTAATCATCTAATGTGCAAAATACGAATTATTTATTATATTATAATAGTAACAAGAAAATTATCACCGTCATTATCTACTAGTTTTTATTTATGTGGACAAGCAAAATTATATTTTTAAACACATATTTTTAAATAGATGTAAATGAATGTGAAGGGAATGTTTGTCCAGACCATTCTGTTTGTAACAACACAGAAGGGAGCTACACCTGTACCTGTGAAACAGGATTTGTCAGCAGCAATGGTGTTTGCATTGGTAATATTAATTTCATCGGACTCATTTCAATAGAACCACATATAAAATTTATCTCAAATTAAAAAAAGAAAGAAATATTTTTCAAAAGATATTGATCTTTTTAATAAAATTTCGTGAAATATACACCTTTAAAAGAAAAGGCTCACTTAAAACTTAATATCTGATAGTAATTAAGGTCTGATGAAACCGGTCACCTATTTTCATAACTATGTGTTATTTTTGTTTTTCAATACTCTAATGGTATTTTCTCTTTGATCTTTTCAGATAATAACGAGTGTTTAACAAATGTTTGTCCTGAAAATTCCAATTGTGAAAATAAATTAGGAAGTTATATATGTTTCTGCAAAGATGGCTTTGCAAAAAACGGAACCCAATGCGTAGGTAAGAAAAATCCTGAAAGGTAAGGGAACGATACTTCCTCATGCTGTTCTAAGCTTATGTTTATTGGGCAAAAGAAATTCCTTTGTTAATCTTGTAATATTCATAAATATTGATTTTCATTACTTAAGGCTATTTATCACAAGAAATTCTGAACCTAAATGGGAGACTATCAGTTACAGATGGTTAAAATGATCGTTAATTGTGTGAAAAATGATCGTAGCGTTCCATTGATAAACATGTAGAAAAGTGCAGTTTTCATCTGCAGTTCAATATTATGATGAATGTTTCGATTCTTGTCTAGGTCAACGCTCTTATCAGATGAATGAGCATAAAAGTGACTATGCAAAAAGTTTAACGACATCCGAAAAAAATTACGACAATCACAAAAATGTCGCCCACCATTATTTTTTTAAACACCTGCTTTCATTCAATATGAATACCTGTAAGATCAGAGGAGTTTGTTGGCTTTTTTGTATGCTGTGCAGTTTCCGTCCAATGAGTGTATTTTCAAAAAATTAAGTGATTTCCCCTTTTTTGTCGAAAACCTTTCAAAGTGTTTTCAAAATAACATAAAGCAATATAATTGTTGTAATCGTAATGGATAGCCTACATTTTTTTACATTGAAAATTACACAGCGAGAAATTGATTAATTTTTTATGTGATGAGTAAAATAATTAAAGATAGTCATTTAGAATAAGTTCCATGACTTTATGTATTTTTAAGATATTGACGAATGTTCCATGATACCAAATCCTTGTAAAGAGAACAGTTTGTGCACCAATACCATTGGTAGTTTTCAGTGCACATGCACTCCAGGATATATTGACACCGGGGATTCCTGTAAAGGTAATGTATAAGAAGACACTTGTTTTTCTTGTTCTCCCCCGCCTTCGCTGAAAGTGGGTGATATTGATTTGGGTTTGTCTGTCCGCCCGTCTACTTCTGTATTTCTGTCTGTCTATAACACTTTCGAATGTGCCCCCTCTTCATCCGCTCATGATTTTTTTTCCTTAAGGTGGGGACACATATTCTTTGAATGAGCTTGTATATTATAACGAACACATGTAGTAGCCTTTTATGACCAGGTATGGGCATTGAAATTGAAATGTATACATTTGTTAAGTACATTTTTGGGTGAAACGTTGCCAAAATTTTTTTACTATCATAATTTCATATCATTATGGCAAATATCGCAGTTACTGTGAATATCAGGTGTTTAAAAAGCTGAAAGAAAGTATAGTAGATCTTCTCTGCAATGTCTTTTAATTTAACGATTACGCTATTTAAACACACTAACATTGCTCTATAAGAGAATTTTTGTTTTTCTTTGGCAAAATATAGTAAAGAAATACAGGTATATCTTTTAAAAAAAAATAATTTTATATTTTTCTATAATGGCATTAAAGTTTGGACTGTTTCTTTTGTAGGCTACGTGTTAAACCATCTTTATTGTTTTAGTATTTTGTTCATTCCATATTCCTCTCTACAATGTTTCAATGTTTTAATGTAGAGATTTTTGCTTTTCTACTTACAGATATCAATGAATGCGACCTCGGACTATGCCCAGACTTCTCAGTGTGTACTAACACTGATGGGAGTTATCAATGTAACTGTGTGAATGGCTATACGATGGAGAATGCGACTTGTATTGGTAGGTGTCAGCTTTTATATCTAAAAACCTTAATCTTTTTCACCAGTATATATTATAAGTAAAATCTTATACGGACTCAATTATTTTCAAAGACTGATAAAAAGCCTGGTTTTATGACAAAATTATTTGTATTAAACTCCATTTGAATTAAATATCAAATAAGCATTATTTTTCTCGTTTAGATATTAATGAATGCGAAAATAATGTGTGCCCTGAGCACTCTGTGTGTAAAAACACCGATGGAAGCTATACATGCACCTGTGATCCAGGCTATTTAATGACAAAGGGTAGCTGTCAAGGTATGTATGCACTGTAAAACCCTGTATGACTGTAGGTATTAACAGTAAAACACGGTTATAGCGAACATGCTTTTGACGAATTGACACTTACAACAAACTAATTTTCATTCTCCGTGATTTTATATGTAATAAACGGAAATAAGGAATTACCGGTAGTTATAACGAATCAAAATCGTCCGTCCCTGGTACTTCGATATCAGCATGGTTTACTTAAAAGTGATCTTAGAACTCAGAGAAAATTGCGAGGTTGAGTATTTTGCTCTGTTTTTAGACATGGATGAATGTATCAGCAATCTCCACAGCTGTCCGGTGATGTCAACTTGTTTGAACACTGAAGGGTCGTACCACTGCAGGTGCCATGACGGTTACTTTCAATCAGGACCTCAGTCTTGTACAGGTAGCTCACTCCAACACAAAGAAACGATTTTAAAAATACAACTTCTTAAATATACTGTAATCAATTGTATTAGGCCTGTAAATTAATTTCCAAAACTTGTGTAGCTCACTCCAACACAAAGAAATGTTTTAAAAATTCAACTTTTAAAATAAACTGTAACCAACTGTATCTGGCCTGTAAACCAACATTTTGTTTTTCTTGTTAACGATTTTCATCGACATCCTTTGCTATTGTTGTTTTCTTTTTACTAATTTAAAAAAAAATGTAATGTTTAGAGAGCAGTATTTATAATCTTGACATGAGAGTACAGAAGGTGAATGGAAGTGAAGCTGTATATTCAACCGTACTGAATGACTCCAGCACAAATGAATTCAAAACAATGGCAGCAAATCTCGCTCAAATAGTAAGTAGTTAAAATTGTTTTGAAAATGAAATTTTTATCCATCAATGATTGAGAGAAACTGCAAAATCATGATGAATTCGATTTTTTTTTTCAGACTGATCATATTATACTAGACTCTGCAATTCATCAAGGTTATCTGGGGACATCATTTTATATGTTTGAACCAGGAAGCATTGTATCCCATGGCAATTTGTACTATGAACCAGGAGTCATATTATCGTCTGCTGAAACTGAGCTATTTGCCGCCAATTCCACCTCAGCTTATCTACAATATTCAATTGAATTATCTGAACTAAATTTGACAGGTATTTTTGTAGACATGAATAATCCTGGTATGATTGTTTATTGAAGTTAAGGAACTTTTTAAAAGTTCTGAGCACTTAAAAAATTTTTGATAATTTTTTTATATACAATTTCCCTTTTTATTTAGATGTGTATGAATGTTTGAACCAGGATTTAAATGACTGCTCCGAATATGCAAATTGTACAAACACACCTGGAAAATATAATTGCACCTGTTTCTCCCAATACCTGGATATTTCTCAAGATGCAGATAAACCAGGAAGAATTTGTGCTGGTAAGAACTACTAGTAATGGGAGAGAACTCGGTGAAAAATAAACAAAGAAAGGTTGTTTTATAACAATGATATAAGTAACAGAACATGACTTCTCATTTTATTTTAGCTATCAGTGACCAACATAAAGATCCTATCCTTGGTCTAGTAGTGGAAACTGATAGAACTCATTACATAGCATCAGAGTCTGCAAATGTCACTGTTCGATTGTCACGTGGTTCCCATGTGACATACAATATTTCTTACGGAGATGGCTCAACAGAGCGACGTGGCTACAGTGAAATATTGTCTTTTCTATCAGCACCTGTTTTTACTCATAGGTAAGTTTATATATTTCTCCTTTTTTAATTAAAAAGGTAGAATGTTTAAAAGATGTGATCATATATAATTTTATTTACTGCAGATATTCTGATTCTGGAATGTACAATTTAACTGTGTTAGCAGTCAACGATATAAGCCATGAAGTACAGTCAGTAATGATCGCAGTCGTTGATCATATTAAAAATTTGAATCTGACGCACACATCAACAAATGCTTCATATGATGGACAAAAGAGGTTTGAACTTCGAACACCGAAAACCTTGCGAAATATAAAAGTAGCTTGGGACTTTGGAAATGGATTTGAACAACAGAAGCCAATGTCAGTTTTCTCTTCTTCGCTTCCTTTGACAGTGGATCATTACTACAGCGTTGGAAACAAATTCGTAAAAGTTAATATATCGAATGAAAGAACTAACCAAGTGATGGAGGAACAATTTTACATTGAGGAGAAAATCTCCGGTTTAGAAGTTACCAGTAGTTCTTATATAACGGAACCACTGAAAACTCTGTATTTAAAAGTAAGCTTTCAAACAGGATCAAATGTGACTTTGTATATAAGTTATGGAGACGGAATTAAATTACAATCAGTTCTCAGTAACAAATTGAGAGGCGAATTTACGAATTATTACCCCTTTGTTTATTCAAATATTGGAAAATACAATGTTTCAGTGAGGATCGTGAATACCTATTCAGAAATGAATATAACATCCCCTTACATTCATGTAGAAACTCCTATAAATAATCTTCTTCTGTCGACCGGAAGTGTTGTAGCCTTACCACCTGGAGAGGTTAAACTTCTGTTATCTTTTACCGGAAGTGAGCTGGAACCGTGTTGTATGAATTGTAGCACTTACATAAAGGGCATTTTTCAGCAGATGGATGAAATAGCTCTTATTGATAATGATAAACCAACAGCAATTTTAGTTGCTTGGCAAAATAACAGTGATGTTGGCACAGCAGATATAGAGGTGTTTTGTAAAAATAAGTTAGGGAACCAGACTTTTAAAACTTGGACAAGTTTCCAGAGAAAGATTGAACAAGTTTATATAAGTATAAGTCAAAGTTCGATTAGTGTCGGTGGAAGCATTACTGTTAAATTTGACATCGGGGTAGGATCTCACATTCAGTATCAATACGATTTAGGAAATGGTATACGGGACAGTGTAAATCTTCCCAACAGCCTCGTTTCAAACCATTCAGAGAGTGTGACTTCCAGCTATCAACAAATGGGTGTATATGAAATAAAATTCAACGTCAGCAACCTTGTATCATCTGTTATAAAAAGTGTGAAAGTAAAAGTCTTGGAGGAAATAAAAGGCTTGAAACTATCCCGATATTACAAAGTTTCTGATTTGACAGAAACAACACATCATGGACATGGTTCAGACGGTGACATTTTTCCTCTGGAGCGTCCGGTTATTTTTGAAGCCGTAGTTAGTAGTGGAAACGAAATCATTTACACTTGGAAATTTGGATCAGAAAACGGATACGTAACTAGTGATGCTAAAGTAATGTACAAATTTCAGTATGTGGGGTCTCACTTGATATCTGTAAATGTTAGCAATGGTTTGTATTTTGAATATAAAGAATTCAATATTACTCTTGAAGAAATTGTGAATCCATATTCATTGAAAAACAACGGACCAAAGATGGCATTTGATCTTATGACATTTACCTTAAAGCTTTCAAAACCGGGAACAAACCCCTGCTATCTTTGGTTTATGGGGGATTTTTCAACCATTATCATTTATGGTGAGAATGTATGTAAGGAAAAAGCTCAATTAAATAACTATGAATACAGAGCATGGGATGTCTCCAACGAAATACGCCATCAGCACATGTACAAAACGAATGGAACTTTCAATGTGAAGGTAACAGGCTTTAACGTTGTATCCAGTCAGAGTATCAGTGACATAGGAGTAATCACAGGCGTCAATTGTTATTATCCTGTTGTTCATATCATCGGTGGTGGACAACGAATAGACGAACCTGTCGCCATGTACAGATCAGAATGGATAAATCTAGAGAGTTCCGCAGAGATTAACTGTCCTGCTACGAGCGGTCCTGAATATCACTGGAAAATATTTAAAATACAACAGGGTAATACATATCTGAATAGAGTTTTGGTTCCAGCTCCTCGGCGCATTCCAGTGCAAACAGTCAGTTGGTAGAAGAATTTGTCACACACAACGTTATCAGCTAGCGGTGCTATACCCCACTACAAGAAGAAAAACGTGTCTTTTGAGGTACAAAACAATTGCAATTCAAAGTTTACAATATTGCTACTAAGTTTATGATAACTATAGATATTAATATAAACTGAAAGAAAGAACAAAAATAAAACAAAATGCATATTGTAAGTAAAATTTATTTTATACCTCTTCATTTATGCAATTAATTAACTTCAATTGGACAAAATATCGTACCTTTATGACATCTCTTTTATCTTTATATCGAGCCCAGAATAATCCAACCGTGTAAAGGAAATACATCAAGCAAAGAACAGCCAGGACTGCCCAGTTGTCCCTCAGTTTTGATTCAAAGTCGTTAAAAACTGTCATGAAGTTTATTGTGTTTGGGGGAACAAAGAAATCAGAACCAAAGGACGTCAGATGGTTACATAAGCATCTTGTGTAGTTGGAGTTTGACAGGTAACTTACCTAATGTATGGAAAATATTGTGTCTTTAAGAGATCAGATTAATGGATACGTGTATGTACAACTTTATGTTTGCTATTTTTTTTACCTGCTTTTTTTCTTTAGCAAATAGGCTAGAAAAATATGTAAGAGAAATAGCTTAACCATGTAAAGAGTATATTAACAATAACCAAATTGAGTGTATATTTAGCAGGATTCCTCTAGATCTTACAATAATACTATTGTTATTGAAAGAGATGCATTTTACTTTCATACTATATTTATAGGTTGTACCGAGCATTTACCTGACATCCATCTGAAACCCATTTATCGAAATAAACATCCCAATAAAAACACCCAGAAGTGACAAAACTGATGGTATAGTTTAGAAGATCCGATGGAGTCACTATCCCATAGTCTGAGTAATAGTCGTCATAGTTAGGGTATTTCTCCTCCTCTGTTTCATTGTCTGCAAAAATTTGATTTATACATATAAATGTATGTAGCGACGGTCTTATATTAATAAGATCAAAATGCTACTAACAAACCAAACAATGACAGTTAAAATTCTGATTCCAAATACAAACTGCTTTCTAGAGAGTTCCGCAGAGATTAACTGTCCTGCTACGAGCGGTCCTGAATATCACTGGAAAATATTTAAAATACAACAGGGTAATACATATCTGAATAGAGTATTTAGTACATATGATGTAAACGCCACTTCCACAGATCACTTCAAAATATTGTTTCCACCAATAACATTTACTCCGGGACTTTACCGAATTAGCTTAAATGTTTCCATGATTGGGATCCCGGGCATGTTTTCGGAACACTATACATATCTGAACATTACGAAAACTCCACTGGTCGTGCGAATTTCTGGCGGAACAGCAAGAAATATTGGATATAAATCAAACTTGACACTTAATGCACATGAAATGACTTACGATCCAGATTCTCCAACAATTTCTAATTTCACCTTTGAATGGAGATGTCGGAAAGAAAACGAGATTTTCCCCTCGGTGATAGATTACGTGGCCTTTCCAACTGTAGACGAGGCTTTGAATCGAACGAGACTTAGTGGATGTTTTGGTACAGGTATAGGAAAACTCCCTATTTCATCTGGGATAATCAAAGTATCGTCATTGCTCCTTGATCCTCATTCAAAAAATGTATTTGAAGTTCATGTAAGGAAAGATACACGAGAAGGTAACTTTCAACAGACGGTCGAAGTTATTGAAGGAGAGGCTCCACTCATTCAGATTTTGTAAGTTTTTCTTCTGCATTTAAAGAAATCCAAGTGACCTCATTTTTATACAGTAATAATTATTAAATAAATAATAAATATTTTACATCACTCTATTTCTCATTTAATTTGTACTATAGATGTGTGGAAAACTGTAATTCCAAAATGAATCCTTCAAGTCAATTCAGTGTCCAAGGGAAGTGTTTATCATGTAATTTGTACGAAAAAGTTGAATATGATTGGTCTTTATTGGTGAAGGAGTCTGGAGAGTTTCGAGATGTTAATGAATTGGACTCACTCTTGGTTACAGGTAATTTACACTCGTTTACTTTTAATTAAATAATATTCAGTCTTTTTATCTGAAAAACATTTCAGAAAGATTTTGATTAATTTTATAGATACAAAGTCGTCAGTTCTTGTTTTCAAATCGTCCACTCTAATTGGCGGGAGAACATATCGACTTCGATTATCAGCGAGTGTCTATGGATATTCTAAGAGTTTCACTGAATATGAATTTATAACAAATTTACCGCCTTATGGAGGATCTTGTGGTATTAATCCGACCTCTGGTAAGATTATTAATTAAATACTAATTACGATATAACCTTGATAACATTTAAACAAAAAGAAAATTATTGTGTAAATTGTGCGATTTTCATTACAAACCTGATTGAATTATGCAGGATATGCTTTGGAAACGGAATTTATCATAAGCTGTAATGACTGGGTCAACCCTGGCGAAGAAGACAGCAAAGGAGCAGGTCTGCTTTATCGATTCTGGTCAAAGCTTCGTGGTCGTCTGGACACCCAGCTACTGTACTACGGCACAGATCCTTACACTCCGGACACTACATTTCCTCTCGGTCCTGAGGAAAGCGACTTCTTACATGATGTAGTAGTGCGAATAGCAAATCCAATCGGAGAATACGTTGAAATTTGGCTAAGTGTGAAAGTATCAAAACCAGTCATCAAAAACGAAGTAAGTGAGCTGATTTCACTCACGTCAGGACAGGATAGTACACTAGAGACTCTTTTGTCTTCTGGGAAAACACAAGAGGCCAAACAAGTCATTGTTGCTGTTGCATCGCTGATTAATACTTCCCCAACAGAGGTAAGGTATTCTAAGGGAATTCACTCTTCGATATAAAAATAAAATCTTTTAGAGTTTCTTATCAACACAGATGATTTTTATGCATTTTTGATAAATACCTGACATTTAAAAATAATTTATCAACCATTATTCTCATTCCAAGATTGGAATATCGAGAGCGTCGGTCATAAAATCTAACGACAAAGTTATTTCAACAACTACCTCAAGCATCATGACAGAAACAACAACACTCATTCCGGGCACCACAGAGGTTTCGTCAGATTTTCCAATTACTGCAGAATATGATAATATTACCACAGTTATGCCAACAATTTCAAGCACAACTCCGAAATCTACTACATTGAAAATTACATCGACAATTACAACTTCAACAATATCAACAACATCAACTGAACACCTAACCACTTATATCGTTGGGACAACTCTAGATCCAGCAGAAGTTGAAGCTGAAAGACAGAGAAAAGAGGCGGAAGAAAAGAAGAAAAGGATACAGGTAAATTGAATATTTTGTAAAATATGGTGTTTTAGAATAAATGGTGTTTGGTATAATTGGTATTTAAAAAAAATTCAATGAGAGTTTTTGAACTTTACATTTCTAGCTTAGAGAGTCACTCTTAACAACACTATCTGCTGAGACGACGTCCTTGACCTTGGATTCTTTACAGCAAACGGCTCTTTGCTTCAGAGTTGTCACCCACGAATCATCTGAGTTGTCTGAAACATCTCAAGTAAGAGCATATAATTTGAGCAGCCATCTAGATAGGCCTTATGATATTTAACTACATGCTAAAATAAATCAGAATTAAATGAAGAACACTCACGCTGTAATTGTGACCTTCATCCATAGATAAAATAAGATCTTGCATAAAATTATTCTTCTTAGATCAATCATCTTATTTTAACACTTTCTTTTAGGATTTAGCAGTTAATGCGATGAAAGATGTAGCCAATTCGTTCCAGAAAATTGTGAGTCAATCGCAAACAGATTCTACAGTTCAGAAATACAGTGCTGCAGAAGGTAAAATAAGGTTTTCAATTTTTTTTTTACAAATTCTTTAAAACCATAAAAATCCAAGTTCAATTTTAAAAGTGGAAGAAGAATGTAAGGCCTTTGTTACTGCATGGTTTTTGTTACATGATTAATATATTAATTTTTGTGTGTGTTTTTATAGATATTCTGGCTTGCTTGAGCTCCGTTATCATTGCTGCTACTGGAGAAGAATTATCAGAGATTCAGAAGATAAATGAAAAAGAAGGGCTCCTAGAAGAGGAGCAAAGTGACTCCAAAAACCAACAAACCACCACCACCACCACCACAACCACAACACCAGCCTCAAACATCGGAACCACGGAGGCACCAGGGACAACAAAATCACCAGAGCAAATCAAACTGGAATCAAAACAAAAAGTATGAATTTATATTACGACCTGAGATACAGAAACTGACATGAATATTAAGAAACATTTTCTTATGCTGAATAAAATAAATACATGGTCTATACCAATATTGACTGCATAATAACTTCCTCCAAGATAAATTGAAATTCCATATCATAAAACTGAAGCGTCGAAAGATTATAGTTGTCACAATGAAAATAATTTTGAAAGATATCATTTTTTAATATAATCAAACAAAGTAAAACATTTTCACCCTAGCCGTTCAATTTTACATGCATATATACTTTAACAGGTTCGAACATTGGCAACTAAGGTGTTTGATGTTGCTGAAGTAGTTTACAAAACCATCATTCAGGATCGTGTTCCTGGTGAGCCACCTGTTGTTCTAGAGTCTCAACTGTTCACAATAGTAGCTGAGAGACTGGCCGTCAATGCGGTTAACAACACTCAGCTAGATACCTCCACAGGATCATTCCAAATGCCCACAATGGACACGATATTATCTCAGAACACTGAATACGTAGATTCAAAGGTTTGTGAAACAAAATAAATCATTTTTTGTTCTTTTATTATTTAAAATTCTGTGATTATGTTTTAAAATGCTCACAATAAAAATACTTAAAATAATTTTATCGTAGGTTCTGAGCTCCAAAACAAACCCATATGTGTGGGATGATTCTGCAAAATTTATCAACACACCGGTTCTAACTCTGAACTTGTATGACAGCGAGGGACAAGAGATTGCTGTGATGAATCTTAATGACAACATAACGATTGATATCACTGTTGATTCTTCAAAACTGAAAATATCACAAATTAACTTTCCGCTCACTTCAAGAGAAAAATTGTCTTACCATTTCTTCACAGTTAGGTCCAATATGTCATCTGTTCATATTGTCGTTAAACCAGAAGACCCTGAAACGAAGTTAGAATGTTATGTAGGTATAGGTAGACAGCCGACGATAGACAATTATGATTCTAATTTCACTATTCCGAGAGAGCTGACCTACAGTGTTGATGATGCTAGTTTGAGATATGAACTGGAACATACAATATTTCTCTCTCCTGAGTATGTCCAAGAACGAGGCATTGGTAACTACTACCTTGGAGTGCGCCCTGTTTGTAAGTATTCATGATAGCAAAGCACATTCTACTTTTTAGCTCACCTGAGCCGAAGACCAGCTGTCTGTCTGTCCGTCTGTAAACTTTTCACATTTTCGGCTTCTCAAGAACAATCGGGCCAACTTGATTAAATTTGATACAAAGCATCCTTGGGGAAGGGGATTTAAATTATTAAAACAAAGGACCAAGTCCCCTCACAAGGGGAGATAATCAAGAAGACAAAATTAGGGTGGGGTCATTAAAAAATGACTGGGCCAGAATAGCTGAAACTTATGTGAAAATATCCTGGAGTAGTGTAGCTTCTAAGTTTTTCAAACCATGACCTCCGGGAGTTCCAAATGAATGCAACAATTTCATGTTCATTGGATTGTTTGGAAACGTCGGATTTTACAGCCGAAATAGATTCGTTGAGAATTGTAACAAAAACATTCAATAAAACAATCATGATGCATAGAATAAATGTGAAAAAGTATATTGGTCCAAACACACGATTGACTCTCTCCAAGGCTAGGTAATCAAAGTCTCCCAGGGCAAAAGCCAACATTGTTTCAATTGATTGGAACATATTCCTATACTGGAACATCTTTGGACCGAACATGATATATCCCCACGACGCAAACGCAATGACCACAATAATAATGACAACAGAGAATGCGGAAAGTTCTTTTGTTGAGTACTTCAATGTTCCTGCAATCATGGACATCCTTTTGTTAAAGCGAAATAAGTGAAGAAGTTTGATGATGGAAACGAAAATCGTGAAAGCCATGAAATATCCGAAGACTTCATCCCACATAGCAACTTTTTGAAAGTTGTAAAACTTGTCTGGAAGAAAGAAAGAAGATTGTTCAATATAAAAAAAATGCCTAAATGTTTAATCTGTTAATATATAAGGTAAGGAAAAGAAATCTTGGCCGATTATCCTATTTAAAATAATAATATAAAATGCATTCAAAAAATTTACCTCTTAGTTTCTTCACTGAATGCATAGCGAGTTGTGTTATCATATGCCGGACAATGTACATCGATACTGCTACCACGGCGCAAATCATGTTAAAGATCTCGAGACAATTCCAGAAACTCTTGAAGTACTTCTTTCTTTGCTGTTTGATAACTTTGACTTCTCTAACAATGAAGTAGAGAACAATAGCCAGTGTAGAAAGCTCACAAAGCACAACAAATACCCCGTATCCTCCGAGATAAGAAAACAAACGAAATGTTTTAACAGATTCCTTTATCATCATCTTTCCCATCGTCGGCATCTCAAATGCGATGAATACGTTGGAAAACATATTAACATAAGGGTTATAAACGGTAAATTCTATAAAAATTGCTCGGGTGTATTGATTGATCCAATTATTCATCATTAGTCCTTTGGCCATCTTCATTGCTCTTTCTCGATCTCCAATCAAATCAGCGATATACCCTCCTCCCGTGTAAATACCGAATTCTCCAGAAAAGGGGAGTCCAGCGTCATCAAACAGGGAACGGTGCTTCCACGGGTAGTTCATAAGCATGGCGGAATGATTGACCTTTGAATTCTTCCAACCCTCCGTATATGTTGCATCATCTTCCATCGTCACTGACCATTCCTGGCTGCATGTTTCGATAAATTTATACATCATTGGAACAGCATTGCATTCCTCTAAAATACATTAAAATTACACATGTAATGTACTGATTGTTAATAAAAAGCTTAACAAACTTATTGAATGGGGTTTGGTTTGGAACCAGTATGAATATTCTGCAAATAATATTTTTCCGATATTCCAGTCCAAAAATGTTTTGATAACATTTGATTTGTTTCTAGTACAAATCTAGTTTTATAGTTTTGTCGATTTATACAAGAACCATTTCCAAAGGCATAACATATACTGATATTGGGTAAATTAAAAACAAAAGTTTAAGGGAGAGAATAAAAAAAAAAATACAAATTCCAATGTCAAAAATTGACATTTCGTGGCGGGGTTTTCTAAGGAATTATGAATTATGCTTCCAAATGTTTGAAAGTAAAATCATTGTCAGTGAAATGTTCATGAAATACATGTAGTATGTAAAAACTTCAAACCTTGTCTCACGCGCTGTTGGCGAATTCGCACTGGACCAACTCTGTATGCAACCCTTGTTGCTATCATGCGTTTTTCGTTATCATCAGTTGGCATGTTGTTCCACTGTTTTGAAATGTAAAGTCTAGGTAAAAGAATTTCAAGTAACCAATTCCAGAAGTCTGGCACATGGCTTCGCTGAAAAAGAAAAAAAACTCTTTTAAATTTTATTCTCAATTTTAAATTCTGCATTTTCCCCTGAAACTTCATTATGAATTTAGGTTAATCTTACTTGGTTAACTTTGTTTATAGAAATGATATTGTCCAGCGCCTCTTTAACTGGGTAGGCCTTCTTGTCCCTGTTATGACTAGCCACCAGTATAATGAGAGACACAAACACAAAGTAGAAGGCGATCTCTCGCACAATCTCGAACATAGCAATCTCCTTCATCCTTTTCTCCCTGGCTTCGGCCAGTTTTTCTTTATCAGGTGGTTCAATTTTTAAAGCTGGTCTTTCAGCTAAAATTAAGATTTTAAATGAAGCAATGAAAATGGAAGATTTGTTTTACACATGAACATCTACTACAAGAACAATGTACTACATAATCATCTCCATAAGATAATCAGCTTGTTTAGCATCCTATCTTAAAAGAATACTTTTGTTTTTAATTTTGTGTTTTATCAACGTTATGTTTTCCCATTGGAACAGATATGTCAAATGTATAATTTAGTACTTAATACACATACATTTGACGGGATTCTTGTATAAGAGTTCTTCATCAGAAAGTAACTGGTTGTTCATCTGAGATTCTTCGCTAGTTTCAGTTTCCTCTTCAATGTCTGGTTTCTTGAGTATGATTGACAATAACATTGCAATAAGAATGATCTGAAATAAAAAAAAGATAGACTTACATCAACATTTATCTTCATAAAACATTTTTAAAAGTTATTAGTAATTCTTCAGATGGTTAATAAAAAATCTTGAATTTTTTTTTAATGGCGGAAAGAATAAAAAAACCTTAAATGGCTGGATCACTATCACAGATTCGCAAATGGACAAGAGGATTGAGGACAACCAGCTTAAGGATTTCTCTTTCCCCCACTCAATGCTGTACAAGAATGTTATAAATGAGGACAGTAATGCCGAAATATAAACAAGTGTATAAGCCACATAAACACATGAATGTGGAAGCATGAATTTCTTGGATTTTTTCTGGGAAGGTTTTATATGTGGATTGCTTATTACAGCAATTTCACTGTTTTTCTTTCTTTTTTCTATCAGAGCAGAGTCGGAATGCATGGAATAAGTACTGTTTGCACTGTCTGGTCGCATGTATGGTTTCTCTATATAGTCTTCTAATTTCGTCTCATCTGGTGGAGACCATGGTCGCAACTTAATTTGTGACAGAGCTGCCAGAGGCTGAACGTTCTTGCCCATAAACGCATTGGTGATCCTGTTCCGCTTCGGTTTCGATTTTCGGAACAACTGATCAATAATAATATTCACTGGCAGAACGATCATACTGCTAACAAAGCTTATGTATATTCCACTCAAAGAAAATTCAAAAGGTCCAAATGATAAGTATTCTTTATTCTTCACTTTATCTTCTGCTTGGTAAAACATGGCATTCACCATCAGAGTAGTCATGACGAGTGATAGAATGCAAGACAATCTTTGCACGCGCGTGAACGTGCTCCGATGAGGTCGGCTGAATACGGAAATCCAAAGATGAGAGTCGGTGAAACTCTTTTTGGTTTTTGTCATAAAGAGGTTTTGAAAGTTTGTCATATCCTCCTTGCTTGCAACAGGAAGGAGTCTGTCAATCATACCATCATCTTCCTCCACCGCCAACCAACGATTGCATAAAAAGCAATACCTGTAAATTAATTCCATAAAAACATACTAATATACCCATTTATTGATGAAAGAGAAAACGATTTCTTGAAAGAATCTATAATATCAAACCCAAAGTTAAAAAGTCCAAATGAAGAAAGATTCTTTATTAATTTCAAAATCAGATCTACTTACGTTTCCGATGTTTGAAGATCAGTGACAATAATTTTGCTAAGGTACCATCCCTGATATTTTCCTTCCCCGGTATTGTCATGCCAGATCCTTATAAAGGTGAGAGGGCCAAGCCACTCAGATGTTGACAGAACGAAGTTGTTTATACTTCCGCGACCACATGTCTAAAAAAGACAATATTAATTAACTGTATCAATTAAATTGAAGAAAAAAAAATTGTTTTTGCATGAAAGTTTATCAATCCGTAAACAAAGATAGTTATCTCTGTTCACTCCTTTCTGAAGTGGATAACGGCTATATTATACTGATTTCATATTTCACAGTTGAGATATCACAATGGCTTTTGCGTGAAATTATCAAGTCAAAAGTGAATAGATATATAAAGTCAGAGCTAATGTAAGATTGCATATACATGTACTTTTATTCAACGAAACAGTATCAAGATGGTAGCGTACCTTTATCCCCTTTTCGTCTATAAGTTCCCTGACGCCAGTGTCCTGAGTTTCACCAGCTAAAACAAAACTAATTTTAGATTTGGTTCCAGCTCCTCGGCGCATTCCAGTGCAAACAGTCAGTTGGTAGAAGAATTTGTCACACACAACGTTATCAGCTAGCGGTGCTATACCCCACTACAAGAAGAAAAACGTGTCTTTTGAGGTACAAAACAATTGCAATTCAAAGTTTACATTACGACACAAAATGTACTTTGTCTTTCGGAGATGAAAATTATTTTAATAGACAACCCCAACATGGTTACCTTTCCGCAACACACCTCAACCATACATATACATCGTATGGGCAATTCCACATAAATTACAACTGCTCAAATGACTACGGCGAAACAAAAAATTCCACTGCTTTCATTTCCGAGTTATTTGACATTCCATTTTTATATCACAACCGAGAAGACTCTTTTCTGTTCAGAATACATGGCCAGAAAAATTACCTGGAGACCCTCAATGTTGTTCGCAATCAAGAACAAAGAATAGAATCCACAGTTGCGACAAATGGAATTCTGGTAAAATCCTCAAAATTGCTACCATACGAAAACCTAATTACCATTAAAAGTGGAGACAGAACTCTCATTAATCGTATATTCTATGTACAACATTTGGTGGAGAAAGCAACAATAGCACCAATAAAAAGAAGCAATGCGTGGCATCTTACAACGAATATTACTGTTGAAATTCCTGCCGGTTTGGAAACGTTTATAAATTGTTCCCTTGGTATTGGCGAAAACTTTATGTTTTACGTTGCTCAATCAGAAGAATCGTTGGGGTTGATGTTTGAAGTGGAGTATCCTTCTCTTGGGTACTATCCTCTCGTTGTGGACTTGTCCAACGACATTAGTGTCTCGCATGCAGAAGACCTGATATCAGTCGAGGTTCCCATAGTCTCCATGAAACTGACCACGAGTCAATTAATAGACAAAACTCTCCCAGTGGTATTAAATGTGGATCTGAATGATAACATATTAGGACCAGATAAAGTAGATTTCTTCATTCGACATGGTGACGGAAAATTTGATGACGTCAGCTACAGAAGTCCGACACAGAAATTCAAAACTTTTCAAAATAAACATATATATGAACACTGGGGGATATACAAGATCTGTGTAACAGCGAAAAATCAAATAAGCGAGGTCTTTGAATGTGTTGAAGTCCAGGTGGGACAGAATCTTACGCATGTAGACTTACAGACATCCACCTCTGGTCGTGTTTTAATGAATACCTATGCCAAAGTTAATATCACAAGTTATTCCGGATCTGACGTAACATACGAGGTAGATTTTGGTGATGAGACATTTACGTTTACAGATCGTCAACTGGAGAATGGAACTGTCACAGGAGGAGTGAGTGATACAGATGATGAAAATCTGGAATCAAACAGTACTTTGACAAATGTAACATCTCTAGAAGATTCCACAAACAGTACAAATATTATAGGAAGTGTTATTACTGCAATTATTGATACAATTTCTACAACTATGTCCACAACATCCAAATCGATGAAAGAGGAGACAACACCGACACCTGTTCGCAAGAAAAGGTCCGTCGATTCACCAAAATTCTATGCTGTTCGAGTATCAGATGAGGTCATAACTGTTGGTCATTGGTATTCAAAAAGCGGAAGATATCGTGTGAAAGTAAAAGTGATGAATGCCTTCTCCACGGTAAAGGCGGAACTTTGTCAAAGAATAATAGTTGATGATGTAGATGATGATAAGTGCGAAAAGCCCAAAATAGACTTTGTAAACATCCAGTCTTCTTTTGCAATCCCAATACGAAGAATTCGCTCTGAAGAATTTAACATCACAGTTTCATCAGAGTCCTCTTGTGTATCGGGTAGTCAATTCACGTTCCAAAGATGTTCCAGTATAGGAATATGTTCCAATCAATTGAAACAATGTTGGCTTTTGCCCTGGGAGACTTTGATTACCTAGCCTTGGAGAGAGTCAATCGTGTGTTTGGACCAATATACTTTTTCACATTTATTCTATGCATCATGATTGTTTTATTGAATGTTTTTGTTACAATTCTCAACGAATCTATTTCGGCTGTAAAATCCGACGTTTCCAAACAATCCAATGAACATGAAATTGTTGCATTCATTTGGGGACGTTTCAAAGATTGGGTTGGCGTCGACTTTGATAAATTCTTTGCGGAAGTCAAAAGAAAATACATGCTTGGTAAATACTAAGTAGTTTGTATAGTATTTAAATTGTTAATTTGATACTTTTTTAAAATTCAAAATTCAATGATGAGATAAAAAAATAAATTGATAGAAAAGTTTTTCATGATCAATTTTATAAAATTCCAGGGATAGATTACAACTTTAAGTTGCAAGCATTTTTTATTTTGGTTTTTACAACAACAAAAATATAATTGTAATGTAAAATGTAAATCAATTTTTAGGTTCAGGAAAAGCAAAGACGAAAGAAAAGGCGGAGGACATTGAAGCAAAACTAAGAGATATTTCCAAACGGCTGGAACAGCTGGGTAAATATGACACATCAAAAACGGACCATCCGCCCCCGGATATGAACTCGAGACAAATTGATGACGTCACGAAAGAACTTCTCTTCACGCGACTATTTCCAACCATGAAACACCAGACGATCAGTCTTCATTAATCGAAGTCTGGTTCCATGATCTTATTTTGGGATAAATTTCATTAAAATCAATCTGTATTAATTATTATGTTGGAAACAAATGTAATGTAATGTGTTGTTTGTCTTTAAGATATACGTGTATTTTACATCATCTAGTCCTCAAGATATTTAAAAAAATGTCTGTGATTATAATTGTTAGACAAAGAGGATTTTTTCATCTGAATATTATTAAAATGTTGACGCCAGAAAATTTTTAAAAATTAAAAAATCTTAGCGTTTGTCATTTACGCAACATTTTAGTTAAACCAATGCCTCTCTATGCCTAAATCTCAATATTAAGTGAGTTCAGTTTTGAAGTTTTTTTATCGATATGTATCCATTTACAATCCAACAATTTCACTCCACATACCTTCTGATGTTCTATATCGTGTTAAAAGTTCAATTAGTCAAATGTGTATTTGTTTTAAGATGAATATTATGACTTTCACTTGCCTTATTAATTGCCCTTTCATCTCAATACTGAGTAATGACAATCGAACATTCCAAAACGCCATTCTGAATATGCTTTCTTTCATGAATTTTACGCAAGCTGACAGATTTTGTATTTTAAAATGAAACGATTTTCTTGAAATAACTCTGTATAGTTCATTTAATTATTTCATTACTTGTGTTAGTATTATAACATTTAAAGATATGTTGTTGATTATTGAAGTTTTATTGTGTTAGAATAATCAAGAACTTGTTGCTAGTTGAGATATCATTAAAAGTTTAAAAATTCACTTCTTAGCGTTTTGAGGGCGATACTTTAAGTTCATTTGTTTTTCATTATTATCAGATTGGAGTAACTTTGAAAAACAGCAAATTAAAAACTGAATTGCTATTGATATAAATTCCTGATTTATATAAACATTGTGCTGTACAATTTTGAGGATGTATTTCCTCATTAAGGAGGATCATATTCATTTTTTGTCATTGAAAAATAATGAAAATATATTTGCAGGTGATAAACTCAATTTTATTTGAAGTTCCAAGCCTCAAATACAACAACAGCATGAAAGGTCAATAAATTAACGAAACTAACAAATGTATAAATAGATTTACTATAACACTAATATCATTGTCCAGTCTCATCAGCAAATATGCCGGTCGTCTTAATTTCTGAAAACAAATCAGTTTTGCTATATAAAAAATGACTGAGGCTTTAGATAGAATTGAAAATTGTTTTTATAATGAAGTAAACGACAAAGCAAAATTCTACGTCATATAAATTACATTCCTCAACAAACAACTGGATACAAATATCGTAGAATGTTTGAATTGGTTTATGTTTAAACTGCTAGTTTGTCAGATCTAACAAAAAGATTGAGAGATTTTATTCATTTTACAAACTAGTTTGCTTTCAATATAAAAACAACAATCTGTCTGTAAAGAGCCTCTTAAAATGAAAAATGATTCTTTTTAACATCCTGAACGGTTCCTGTGACTACTAAGCAAACCCCATAACTTGCTTAAATCTCTTGGTAAAGTAGTCGATGAACTCATACTCATTTTGCTTCCCTTCCATATTTTCCTTTACCGTCGAGAATGCATCGGCAATTATGGTCAAAAATATACTCATCAAACCCACGTACACAACCAGAATAAACATGAAGAAAAATATGGGACCCAGCACAGGTTGCGCACTTTGCATAGCAACGAAATCAAAGCTGCCCAATGTGAACGCAAACATGGATTCTGCTGCGCCTACTACATTGCTGTATGAGATCATTGCGTTGCTGAAGAGGAGGAAACCTGTTGCTGTAAATGTCCAAAAGTACAGTAAGAAAGCGATGCTGAATACTTTGAGGTCTTTCGTAGCATACTGGACTGTCTCGCCCAGCATCCCCATCTTCTTATTGAATTGTAACAGTTTCAGGAACTGGACTGTGGCCAAGAATACCACAAACCCACACATAAATCCGTACATTTCGTCATAAAGAGCCAGAGACTGGAAATTCACATAGTCCGCTGAAAATTAGACATACATACTTGGTAGAAGTAATAACAAATCACTCACAAAATAACTGTTTGTGTTAAATTTTTCACTATTCCTAACTTTTTAGACTGAAATAAAATAATGTTATCACGAAATATCCTACTTTGTTTATATATAGTTTGTACGATCAAGAAAGAGGAGAAAAGAACTTATGAATTTACAGAAATTTTTTTTTAATCCTTACCCTTTTCTGGATCTTGTAGTGCCTTCATAGCTAACGTGGTGAGTATTTGTTTCAAAGCATACATGGCAATGACAGAGATACAGAAGCAGAGAAGAGCAAATTCGAGTTTGTTCCAAAATTCCTTAAAATATTTCATCTTCTGTTTCTTCACTTTTCTGATACATCGAACGAAGAAATACAAACTGAAGATAGCATAAATGACTTCTGCAATGAGAACCATAACACCCAGGCCTCCAACGTAACTCAACAGCCGAAACACCTATAATGTAGTATATAAAATAATAAAGTTGAGTTGATTCGAAATTGTAAACATTTTTTTTTTTAATTCGGCATTTGGTAAATTATTTTGGCTTTATGATGACCCATCATTGATTTTTTTAATGAAATATTCCCTAGTTAATGTTTGGCCTTTGCTTGTTTTATGAAAAAAAATTGAATACCGGTATGAAATATGCTGGCAATCTTATCAATACAAAGGGTTCGCGGAATGTTTGACGAGGCAAACGATCAAACCTCCATGTTTAATGCCATGCTAGCAATTTTTTTTAATTTTAATCCCTTTTCTCTATTTTCATGCAACCTTTTATCTACCTTTTCTTCAAGCATTTTAAAGCAACTCTTTCATGTTATGATGCTTCATACCTTACACTCCAGTCTGGCAACTGCTCCCCCAGAGGACATGAACTCGATCACCATTATCATGGAACCAAACAAGTTAATGTTTGGGTTGTACACGGTAAACTCTACGAAGATTGCTCTTGTATGAGCATCCATCCAAATAAGATTTTTCAATTCATTCAGTTTGACTTTAGTCCTTTCCACGTTCCTCTCAAACATATACACATAACCTCCACCTTTGTATGTTGACATGGTAGCCATGTACGGTGCATTGGCTAGCTTAACAGAGCTTTGATATACCCATGGTCCAGGATTTTTAGGTTTTACTAGTTCTGTAATATTGTCGGGATCGGGCTTTACCCACCCTGGTAGGTAAACTTTGGCGTCGTCGTCCGACCATCCATACTCATCTCGACAATGATGTATCAAAGTCCGCATGTATTTATTGACTGTGCATGTGTCTATTAGAAAAAAAATTAATTAAAAGTCAACTTTTACTCTTTCTTCATTTAGATTTGGAAATGTTAATGTTAATTCTTTTTTATATTAAGAGACATGCGGTTTTTATATTCAGAGTTTCTATATAACACATGTAATTTTACATGTCAATGTTGACTGTACGTGTCAATGCTTTTATTGGAAAACAATAAACTTCGAAATTTCAACCTGTCTTTGGAATTGATGACTGATTATTCTGTTCAATATAAGTGTTAAAACTACGTACCAGGTTTAACACGGAGCTGACGTAGGCGAGGAATACCAACACGCCTCGACGTCATATCGTTAATACACCTCTTCTCCCACCAACGCCTAATTTTAGTTCCATTGTGGTAATGAGTAGCATACAACGACGGAATGAATTTAGTTTCAAGCCAGACCCAATACTGATCAACTGTAGAAATCTGGAAAAGAAATCCAGAATTTTTATAAAAGTTCCTTCTTATGAATTTTACTATGAAATTACTATATTTCTTTTCTTGTTGTTGCTAAAGAGGAAAAAAATTATTTACCGATTCAAAATTGTGAGTAAAAGTATTTTTCAGAGTCGTTGCATACGTATAGGATGCCGAGTCTCTTTGCTGGTAGGACAAAAAGAACAGAATAATAACAAAAAATATATAAGCGGTCAATTCCTTCAAAACTTCTTCCATTTTTATTTCCAATAGGCGTTGTTGTCTCGCTTCCTCTAGCGTGGCGGGGTCTGGAGGCTGAAATTCGGCGTTTGCTTCTTTTCGCTTTGCTGCAATTTCTGAAATCGATGAGGATATGCATAAATTATGCATTAATATTCGTACTATATTTGCATGTTTCTGCTGTATGTTTTTGTCATGAAATATTTACTTTCCTTTCGAGTATTAGTATTTCGATATACAGTACAAAGACAGCACAAAGACTCTGCAAAGTCTTTTTAATGAAGAATTTACACTTTTGAAAGAAAGGGTTTAATACTGCCAAAAGTATATAAATAATTATAATTTCACTTGAAGTTTCAACAAACCTCCTGTTTGCCTCTTTTACCCTATATAAATTTCAAAAGTATCTTGTAAAAAGAAAGGATATATTAGGATATAGATACTGAAAAAGTACTTGTTTATTTAACAAACCCTCTATTGTCCCGTTGTCTTTCCCTATAAATTCCTCATCATGCGCTGCTATCACGTTGTTCAAGTCTTCATTTGTGTCCTCTTCATCTAAAGCAGGCTTCTTTAAAATACAGGCAATGAAAGCCACGAGAAACATGACCTGTAAAAAAAACATTATTTACTTGCTCATTATTTACACTGTTTAATGGTTGATTATAATTTTCAATAATCACTGATTATTATTGTTTAAAGCCAAATTTCGATAATAAACCAGCATACTTGTAAAAATAAGTTTCATATCATCAGTACATTATGTACCTTTATTGGTTGAACAACTATAACAGATTGGAAGAATGACAAAAGGAAGGTTGTAAGCCACTCATTTGCCTTTTCTTTACCCCATTCTAAACTGTAGAGGATGGTGAAGAATCCAGCTGAAGTAATACTTAGGAAACACACTAGCAGGAAAAAAGTTCAAAATAAGCGTTATTTAACAGAAAAAAATCACATTTTTAAAAAGCTAAAATGTCTTGTTTAGGAAAATATCGAATCAAAATACAAAGAAGGTACTTACAAACCCAAGCAATATAGAGACACCAATGTGGAAGAGTTCCTGGCTTCTTTTTCTTCTTCTTTTTCTCCTTTTCATCCTCTGGGACACCAACAATTCTTGTTTTGGGTGCTTCATCTTCGTCTATATCAGTATCGTCTGCTCCATATTTTGCCTTTTGCTTGAAGTTTACGAGATCTGAAATGTAATCCTTGAATCTCTTCCAACGACTTGGCATTGCCGCACTGCCCCAGATTTGTGATCCGTTTGTGACGTTTTTCCATTTACCACGCTTTGGTTGTTGTTGATGTTTGCCTATCACCGCATTTTGTTTAGGACGACATTTTTTGAAGAATGTGATAAGGATGAAGTTTACAGGAAATACAAGCATTGTACTGGCAAAACTCACAAAGAACTGCAAAAGAAAGGAAAAGTTGCACCACTATCAATCTTTTTAAATGAATAATGGTGTTACAAAGCATCTAGTAACCATTTACCTGCTGAACAGTAAATGACAATGGACCGACTTTCAGAGCTTGTGATTGTTTGGCATTATCATCAGATTTGAACCACATGGCATTTGTAATCATCGTCATGAACAAGAGTGACATGCAGCAGGAAATACGCTGTGCACGTGTGAAACTGCTTTTTGTGGGTCTGGAGAAGACGGAAAACCAGAGATGTTCGTTAGAGAGCTTTTTGCGGACATTAGTGTTGAATAGTTGTTTGAATGCCACTAGATCTTCCAAACCCGCTACAGGAAGAATCCTGTCCACCATTCCGTCATCCTGTTCCAGCGCTAGCCATCTATCACACAGGAATATGTATCTAGAGCGAAAGAAAATAAACTTTAAAAATTGGAAGAATTTTTATCATTTGAAATAACTAAACTAAAATTAACATCTCTATTTCAATTTAATGTAAGCCTTATTAATTTGATTAAAAGTTAAGGGAAAAAAATGTATATAATGAAAAAAATCTAATTGATTCATTGTTTTGCATTTAATATACCTGTCACCAGTCTGAAGGTCTGTAATTTGGACTTGATCCAGGAACCAACCTTTCTTTTTCCCTCTACCACTGTTGTCATGCCAGATTCTCATGAAAGTTAAAGGACCAAGTGGCCTCTCAACGCTACAGATGTAATTTAGAATGCTACCACTTTCTAGTTCCTGAAAGATGAAAATTGTAAAATGTTTTATGTTGAGCATTGTAAATAATTCTCTGATAAAAGTTTCAAAAGTTTTCATGAAACTACGCAACAGGAAACGCGTCAGCAAAGGCATGAGCTGTATGAACTTATTTTCCTTTGGTTCACTTCCAAAAATTCTGATTACCTACCTTTCTATGACCGTCATATAACCTTCTAACACCGCTATCGCCATTCTCCCCGGAGACAATGAAGCTGACTTTGGATGTTGTGGAGGCGTTTTTACGGACACCAGTCTGTACCGTCATCTGGTAGTGGTAGTTATCCGTAGGAAGGTTATCTTCTAATGGCGTGGCACCCCACTGATGACAAAATTTTAAAATGCCAATGTTAGGTAGATATTTAACTTATTTAACTCAGCTCATGAATTATTAATTGTTGGAATCATATAGACTTTACTCCTCAAGAGAACTTACACTTATTTTTAACGAAGACAGAAAGGAATATCAATTTTAGAATTCTTTCTGTTATTCAATGTTTTATCTATCATTATACTCTTTATATTTACTCTCAAGCAATAATTTCCCTCTTTACATTATGCATAGTTGTCCAAGTGGAAGAAAATTTCTACGAAATAAGTATATTTCTGTACATGTTATAATAATTTGATTCTTTGGCAGCATTAAAAAACATATGTTCAAAGGTCTTTAACAACTAATGAATTAATCTTCGTACCTTAATAATATCTCTCTTATCCATGTACCGAGACCAGATTAGCAAAATGATGTAAACACCAATAAGGGCTACGACCGTGGAGAAAACAGCAGCATTCTCGTTCAAATTGGCAAATTTGGCCCAGACGTTAGAAAAGTCAATTGTGTTGGGAGGTACGGCGAAATCTCCACCAAAAGATGTGAGATGCGTACACAAGCATTCAGTATTCCACTTTGTTGTTCCATTACCAACCTACAACGAATTTATTCTTATACCAAACTAGGAATCAAGCAATTGAGGACGATCTGGGCATTTTTTAACATACATCAAAGTCTTTTCCTCGTTCCTGATTTTTAACAAAATCTAAACTGACCTTACAGCCATCTCCTTTCCATGTCTCTGTTTCATCATCCCAGAATTTACAACTTGGCACAAAACTCTGTGTTGAATAGTTCAAACACGTCTCGGTGTTTCCAAAATCGACGTCGGTTTCTACACAGAGCAAAAAAAATTATGTATGCTTAAACACGTACACATGTATCAAGGACTCATTATATACATGTGTATGCTAACTTATGAGGACGTGAAAATTCTCTTACTTGCGATGCCAATGCTAACCCAGTAGGAACCATTAAATTTCGTCATATTTTGCGGAGGATAGAATGTATGAATAAGTTGATTTAATATTTGTGGATCTTTAACACCAGGAAAATTGCTTGGATCGTGAGGCATTGAAGCCTTGAAGTCATAATGTGTAGCATTTGGAGGATTTTCTTGTTTGAAATAAACATTGAATCTGTCTCCTTTATTATCAGGCCACAGCAGGAAATGCAGCGCTGTGTCATTCTCAGTTATTGGCAATGGATGATTATTCCACTGTGTTGCATCAAATGGAGAAACACCCCTTGGAACACACAACATCCATTGGTTTGGCTCTGGTACATCTTCCGCTTTCCCTATTTGTAATCAAAGTACAAAAAAAAACACTGGCATAGATGCATCTTCGTTTGCTTTTTTTTTATATTAATTCATCTTTAAATGTTTATAATTTGAATCCAAAAAGATTAAAAGGTTTGAAGCAATATCTGAATTCAAGATTGAAATATAAAATGTTTAATTTTACCCTGAATCATAAGTCTCATCGGTGCCTTCGTGTTGTTTACTTTCATTTTACTTCCTCCGCCACTTCCGGACAGATCAAGGGATAAGACGGATGATTGAATTCCATTGGAATTAGAGCCCCAGGTCTTTGGATTATTCTTGGTGGTGACGAGCTACAAAACCAAAAGTAAAGGTTCTAAGAAAATATTTATCAATGAATCGGGGGAATACAATTTTAATTAAAACGCACTTACAGTAGTGCCGACTCCTTCGCCATCTGCAGACTTTGGTATAACTCCTTCTGGTATCTCAAAACTTCCAAAACTTGAGGACATTTGTGCTGGACCTAAAAAAAGGACAAAATGATTAAAAATCTTTTTATTGAAGTCGTTGTATTAATTACATTTGTATTTTATTTTCATATCTTGAAATCTTTAAAAACTGAAATCAGTGCGAGACAATGCATTCACGGTAATCTTTATTAAGCTTTACATCTGAAAACTCTCTCCAGGTGATGATTTAAAGTGCAAACCTGGTTGATCCGGATCTATGTTTTTTAATCCAAGTCCCATTCCTGGGGCATTTATTGCGCATTCTTGTTCGAGGTTGTCCTCTCCCTCTATTTCTGCTTCCTCTTGTGTCCCATTGCCAGGAAGTGATCTTCTTCGTCTACGTCGCCTTGATGCTTCCATCTTATTCAACAAAAGTCCCGATATAGAATCAACCGCTCCAGTGCTGGCAGTTGCAACATCTTTATCCTAAAAATAGTGAAAATTTCAAAATTAGCGTTCCTCTAAAGCTGCAAGACATATATTTGATGTTGAATTATTAAAAGAAATAAGAGAAGAAACGAAAGCATACATACTGCTTGTAACTTTTCTTTATCAAGCAGAGATTTTTCATGTTTACAGTACTTCAGCAAATATTTCTCGACGTCAAATGGTTCCCACTCGATTATAACATTTCGAAAAAAGTTCTCTGCGTTGGCCAAAGTAGCTTCCTTGTCAACCCACATTATCTCAAAGAAATTTTTAATGGCTCGTCGGAAGGCCTTTTTGAATATAAAAACGTATTCGTACAAATCGTCAAAGAATCTATGAAGATTTGCATCCTCTTCTTGCATTATTAGGTCGTATGAGTCGAGTTCTTGATTGTTGTCTGCTGCCAGAGGCGAGGGATTCTGGGATGCTTCTCGCTTCTTTCTACGATTCTTTGCTGCTACTTCCGCTTTATCTTCCATGGGTAACAAATTACTCATTCCGGATACAGCGCCTAAGGAAAACATAAAAAAATATGTTAGAAATTTTGAAACATATTGGTATTGTTCATGTAGAAATTCACGCAAATCAAAACAATTTATAGTTTGTCCTACTTGCTGAGGCATCCTTTACAGCATCATAATTTGCGTTTCCAAATTTGCCTTTCATAGTACCCATACTTTTATTGACAGCACTGCCCCCAGATGCCTGCAAAATGGAACTTGGTAAAATCAAACCAATCATTATTTACAATTTGCATGCATTCATAGCTGTCAAATAAATTGTTACCCTAGCGGTAGAACTGGTCTGGTCCGGATTTGAGGTAAGGCCAGCCACTGCACTTGCCATTCCTTTGCATTGGTCAAGATTCTCTGCCTTATCAGCTAATTTGTCAATCAGATTTGTCATAAAGGCACGGACCTAAGGAATACAATTGTGTTAAAGTTCAGAGATGTGTATAATGTATTATTATTTAGTTCATAAAAGTAAAAACAATGTCATCTACATATGTACCTCCGGATTACATTTTGTTAAGTTAGACTCTTACCTCTGTCAATTCTTCTTCTTTGTCGTCACTCGTGTCATTGCCCTGATCATTGAAAACAAGACTTAGTATTTAGATAATTTATTTGTACTGTATATACTAGTATGTAAATCAGCCTGAAACTTTGCAATAGTTTTACCGCAAATTCGCTTGCTTATTCCAAACATGACACAATTTGGCAATACATGTGCATTTATTTTAATTTAAAAAGTGAAGAAAACATCATCAACAGGGTTTTTTCTACTTTTGAAAAAAAGGTATGACTTATAATAATAATAAATGGATTATATAATTGGTTATTCTACTTTGTTTTACTAGGATAACTGGCTACAAGCACATGCAAGAAATTAATGCATTGATATTTACTAACCCCGCCAGACAAAAACTCTCCCGATACTACGGCAACAGCCCTAAGTAAACTACCAGCGTCTTTGATGCTTGCCATGGCGTCCAACTGACCAGCAATGTCCGTAGAGTTCGTCAGTTTGATCTTCACTCTTTGCGTGGTTGTATTCATTCTACCTTCTTTGGAAACGAACAATTTTAAAACAAACTCCTCTGAAGCAAAATATTCCGCTGGGAAAGACAATCGGCCATCAAAGACCAAAATGGAAGTTGTCATGTTGTCAACATTAATAAAGCAGCCCTTATAATCGAACAACCTTATAGGGTTGTTTGTACTCTCTTGGAAAATTATATCTTGGTAAATGATGGTCGATCGTGATTCTATCTGTTGGAATGGAAGACCGTCCGCCTCTTCAAAGTCGTCGCTTGCTGTGCAGAGCAGGTCGTACTCTAATCCAGCCGTGTTGTTTGTCACCAAATCTGGATCACGAGAAGGATTCAAATCAAATACTGCATTGGCGTATATAAGGAAATCGGTTTCTTTGTCCCCTGCTATTTCTGCGTAGGGGTTCGAAGCTTCAATGGAAAGGAATACATTCTTTTCTGTTACTCTGAGGCTGTGGCCAATTGGAGCCACAGAGACTGTTAGTCGGTACAGACCATAAGATAAATAAACTGCCGGGATAACCAGAACATCATTAGTAGATTCCAGAGAACAAATTTCTTTGATGGGTTCCTTCTTCCCTTTGTTGAATTTTTCAGCTTTCCAGGAGTACGTGAATTGACTACCCGATACACAAGAGGACTCTGATGAAACTGTGATGTTAAATTCTTCAGAGCGAATTCTTCGTATTGGGATTGCAAAAGAAGACTGGATGTTTACAAAGTCTATTTTGGGCTTTTCGCACTTATCATCATCTACATCATCAACTATTATTCTTTGACAAAGTTCCGCCTTTACCGTGGAGAAGGCATTCATCACTTTTACTTTCACACGATATCTTCCGCTTTTTGAATACCAATGACCAACAGTTATGACCTCATCTGATACTCGAACAGCATAGAATTTTGGTGAATCGACGGACCTTTTCTTGCGAACAGGTGTCGGTGTTGTCTCCTCTTTCATCGATTTGGATGTTGTGGACATAGTTGTAGAAATTGTATCAATAATTGCAGTAATAACACTTCCTATAATATTTGTACTGTTTGTGGTATCTTCTAGAGATGTTACATTTGTCAAAGTACTGTTTGATTCCAGATTTTCATCATCTGTATCACTCACTCCTCCTGTGACAGTTCCATTCTCCAGTTGACGATCTGTAAACGTAAATGTCTCATCACCAAAATCTACCTCGTATGTTACGTCAGATCCGGAATAACTTGTGATATTAACTTTGGCATAGGTATTCATTAAAACACGACCAGAGGTGGATGTCTGTAAGTCTACATGCG
The DNA here is from genome assembly GCA_003671525.1 of Saccostrea glomerata. Classification (NCBI taxonomy): domain Eukaryota; kingdom Metazoa; phylum Mollusca; class Bivalvia; order Ostreida; family Ostreidae; genus Saccostrea; species Saccostrea glomerata. The sequence continues at coordinate 728,972 of PRKT01000135.1, read as the reverse complement.
TAAGATTCTGTCCCACCTGGACTTCAACACATTCAAAGACCTCGCTTATTTGATTTTTCGCTGTTACACAGATCTTGTATATCCCCCAGTGTTCATATATATGTTTATTTTGAAAAGTTTTGAATTTCTGTGTCGGACTTCTGTAGCTGACGTCATCAAATTTTCCGTCACCATGTCGAATGAAGAAATCTACTTTATCTGGTCCTAATATGTTATCATTCAGATCCACATTTAATACCACTGGGAGAGTTTTGTCTATTAATTGACTCGTGGTCAGTTTCATGGAGACTATGGGAACCTCGACTGATATCAGGTCTTCGGCATGCGAGACACTAATGTCGTTGGACAAGTCCACAACGAGAGGATAGTACCCAAGAGAAGGATACTCCACTTCAAACATCAACCCCAACGATTCTTCTGATTGAGCAACGTAAAACATAAAGTTTTCGCCAATACCAAGGGAACAATTTATAAACGTTTCCAATCCGGCAGGAACTTCAACAGTAATATTCGTTGTAAGATGCCACGCATTGCTTCTTTTTATTGGTGCTATTGTTGCTTTCTCCACCAAATGTTGTACATAGAATATACGATTAATAAGAGCTCTGTCTCCACTTTTAATGGTAATTAGGTTTTCGTATGGTAGCAATTTTGAGGATTTTACCAGAATTCCATTTGTCGCAACTGTGGATTCTATTCTTTGTTCTTGATTGCGAACAACATTGAGGGTCTCCAGGTAATTTTTCTGGCCATGTATTCTGAACAGAAAAGAGTCTTCTCGGTTGTGATATAAAAATGGAATGTCAAATAACTCGGAAATGAAAGCAGTGGAATTTTTGGTTTCGCCGTAGTCATTTGAGCAGTTGTAATTTATGTGGAATTGCCCATACGATGTATATGTATGGTTGAGGTGTGTTGCGGAAAGGTAACCATGTTGGGGTTGTCTATTAAAATAATTTTCATCTCCGAAAGACAAAGTACATTTTGTGTCGTAATTATCAAATACCAAAAGTTCAAATTCAGCTGATAATTGAGATTTTGAGTGAGTCGCCGTTACAACTGCCATTTCGGGAGGTATTCCTTCATCTACATTTTTCACCTCAAAGTCTGCATTTTCCGTCAAAGATATTTTACCAATTGAAGTGGAAATATTTATATTGAAAACACCTTGAGAAGTCCAAAAATGACTTAAAATCTTTTGTTTGGTGTTTAATATCACACCATCTCCAAACTGGACTTGAAAATTTTGTAAGACTTGAAAGTTTGTTTCAATTTCAATGCGAACAATTTCAAACGGTTTGGTATATGAACGATTATGAAGTGGTTTCACTGTTACCGACATACGATAGTCATGCTTCGTTGTCCATCCCGACACGGAATGCAGTTTACCGACCTCTGACCCGGAAGTACATCGTTCGTCTGTGACAGCCAACTTTAAAACATCAAGACTCATGCATTTGCACTTTTTACTTGCTATGATTTCTATAATTGGACTATCGCAATGTGCTCTGCAGTCGTTAACCGCATTTTTAGATGCTGAGAAATCCAGATATGAACCATCATCTTTTGTTTGTAGCCTACATCCGAGGTAATAGCTGTTATCATCTGCAAATAATTAAAAATTATCAAAAATTTTATAACATACTGATGCCTTGTTTTAAAAATTTAATTTTTAGTTAATATTTAAAAAATTCTTTCGAACATTCAATATTTTATAAGAATTATCTTCACCTAAAGGGTAATCTTCAATGCTCTTTGCGGAATCATAAATGACAATATTTTGGACATCAAACATGTCTTGGTCTACAATGGCTTCTCCTTCTATGTTCTGTCCGACAACAATTTCGGAAAAGGGGTCGAAACTGCCCCCTTCGTATTCTCTCGTTTCGGGTCCATCCTTTTTCAAGAGGTGCTTGTCCACGTAGAGCTGTAGTCCTGCACTGTCGTTCCACGAGGCAAAGATGTGGCTCCATAGATTTGGGAGAAGTCGAAAACTTTGCTTCCATACATTTTCAGATTTGGAAATCCCGAATTCGTACTGATCACCGTATCTTTGCTTCAAGTAAAACCCTTCAGAAAAGTACGAATGTCCCCCGGATGTTATAACGACAACCTCTGATGAGGTTTCGTTGGCTGGCTTCGGCTTGAGAAAGAAAGAGATGGTAATACCGTTTGGGCATTTGTTGATATTTCCTAGACACCAGTGTTGGTAAATTCCGAAATTAACGTTGGAGCCACCTTTTGGAGATACTCCTGTGATAAGAGTGACGTCATCCTCTACGTACATCAAGTGAACATCATTTGCTAGGACAGGGGAATTGGCGAGTACTGTAATATAATATGATAATGTTCTTAGTATGTACATTCTCTTCTTTATAATGTTCCGCCTTGCAAAAAAAAATTTAAATATATCAACGAAACACAAATTGAGATGTTACAAGAAATTAAGGGGGCTGGGGGTTGTGGCCATTTTTTAGACTTTATTTATCTCCTTTAGAAGAAGAGCTCCATATGAAGATATAGAAAATGATCAAATTTTAAAACTAAAATTTTTGAAATTGTTCTTTGCCAAATGATAGTTGACAGTTTAAGATATCATATCTAAAAAATTAAATTAAATCTGGTGGTTAATTTGTGGTTACTTTGTTGACCCCCCAGCCTCCTTAAATAATGTAAATGGTTTTCATAGACTAACTTTGAAGCATAAAGTAATAAAATATCACAAACATGGGTGTTGATAATGAAAAAAAATTAAAAGATGCAAGTCTCTCGCTAATTATATTACAATAAAAAGAGGGGGTGGTACATCGATTGGCGCGTAACATTTTCTTGGTAGAATTGTGCATCTGTGATAATACATTATTATTTATTGTATATTTTGATATACTTTCACATGAATTCGTTTAGTCTTTTATTCATCCAGAACGTTTGTTGAGAAATACATATAGGCAATACCAATTTAATTTTTGCTCGTCGGATCCCGCGCACTCATATTTAACAAATCTGTACGTTATTCTGTGTCCGCGCTTTTTTCGTATCTTAAAATCTTTACTCTCTACAAATCAGAAAAAGTGGAAAAAAATTAATTGTCACCTAATTGTTTTTCAATGTTCTGACAAAAAGAATTGTCTACAAAAAATATGATGAACAAGACCTTAGACTGAGGTGTCCTTACCATCTATGTAATTAAACAACTTAATAGAAACGCGATAAAACACATGAATAATAGTTAAAACTACTCGATGACGGGTCTTTTTTACTATGCAGAATATATGCGCGCACGGTTCACTATTATAAACTATGTTTTTGAATAATATGATTGATTCCTAGCTCTGTGATTTGCTGAGTCCCAGCAAGAGTGAAATTCATACTTATTTATGTTAGTCTGCTCGAAATCTTCCAGATGAAAATTATTTTATGCACTGGATTAAAGATCGAGACTTTTTGATTATATTATTACATTATTAGATATGAAAAGTAATGTTCACCTTTGTCCGACCCTACAGATAACATCACATTAATTAGTTACAATACACTGAATCAGTTTTATATCAAGTACTTCTGAATTGATTCAATTAGTTATGAAAAGTTATTTCACCTGCACCCGACTTCCAGGTGACCACATTTCCAGGGAAACACGTTTTCCCATAAATTCACCCAAATAAACAAAAGAAACAAAAATGAAAAAATAAAATTCAAAACTATGTTGTGTTTGCCCTTAACACTTCGTTCAAAATAAAATGAAAAAAATCTTGAATTTTTTTAATGCATTTTCTGTCTTGAAATTTACATATTTAAAAAAAGTGAATAAAACATTTTCCTTAAAGATGTTACATGTATTTAATGTTCTAAAGTGTATTAAAATACAGGAAATCATTGTAATTTTATTGTCATGTTTGTACCGGTGGATTATCTTAAATTGTTTTAGTGATTAAATAAATTTCGTTTCAATATAATTTTTTTTAATCTTTTATTATTAAAAAATTAAATTATTGTCAATTATAATCCCACTTTTCAAAAACGATGTTAATTCTTCAACAATGCATAAAAATAAATAAATTATCTCGTTGATTCATTTTTTTCTTTTAAAAATATAGGAAAAAAATACTCACTTGTGATATAGCAACAAGTTAAAATAGCCCAAAGCCTTTTTATCTTAATGTCATTCATTTCAAAACATAATCTTTCTTATGATGAACTTTCTTAAAACTGTTTCCTGTGTTTGTGAGGAAAAACTTAAAAGAGCTTTGGGGGAGATCTACACGGTTGAATAATTAAATAAATCGATAAGAAATGGCTTGATTTGATTAAGCCAAGAAATCATTTCGAGCACACCTGGGAATCATAAAGAGTACCAGGTTCTTTTTATTTTCCACCTGTTCATTAATTATGCATGTTTAATTAGTCACCTTGACTCTTGGTTAGTACCATGGTCAGTGTTATTGCTTGACGTAAGAATAATAAGATCGCAGAATTCATTCTCGTGAAACATCTCAAAAACATCATGGAAAACATTACGTAAACGTTGATTTCAGATTTTTTCTTAATAATTTTAACAGTAAATGTGTATTGAGGTTGATCTCAAAAACGCCAACGAAAGTCATGATCAGTAGTAGTTCAGTAGTAGTGATTTTGTGTGTATTTGAGTCTGTGCGCTTTAGGCCTTTCAATTGCCGCTAGGGTTCGCTTTTATGAACGATAACGGGTGCTGAAACTTATTTATAGAGTAGGTCCGAGGTATCTGACTGTTTATACGCAAGTCAGTTTTTAGCATTTCCAAGTATTTCTTTGCTGTCAATAGAATCCAGTGGTTTTGAAATTTAGCACTAATGTTAAACTTATTTACACTATAGTTGCGGACACCATTTAAGTAGATATAAGTAAAATTTTTAATTAAAATAAAAAGTGAAATCTTTCCTCCTTCTGTCTAACCTGATTACATTTTTATACTCCGTCCTTCTTCTTCGTGCAAGGTAACACAAATAAGATAATTTACTGTTGCATTTACTTGTAAAAATATATTTATTTTTATAGGAAGCGCAAAAGTGCGCACAAACAAAACATATCATTATATTTTCTTCCTCATAACAATCGTCAAAGAGGGTTAAAAATATTGAATATAGTCTGTTCTCCATTATGACCCTGTTATTTCAGGTAAAGTGAAGACATTCTCCTTCTTTTGTGTACAAAACAATGTAAGGAACCCTGTTGTGAACATAACAATAACAATGCTGAAGTAGCCCAGTGTACACTTTTCCATTATCAAGTGCAAAAGTGTACACTTTAGGTGTACACCATCTACACCCTGTGCAGGGCATGACATTGTGTAGGTAATTGCACCAAAAAATCAATATGGGTGACAAATGCTGAGACGGTAAAACTGCAGAATTTCTTTTTTCTGTACTTGAGTTTACTGTCAAGTATTTGATAGGTTGATTGTGGTGAATTGTTACTCTTTTTAATGATTTAGTGGGCCGCCTTTTTGTGCATTTTATGGAAAATGACAAACTTCGTGATTTGTTAAATAAAAAATATTAAGCAAGTTTGGGTGAAAAATTCTCGAGATATTTTGACTATGGCTATATATTTAGTTATAGAAGTAATTATGGGTAGCTAGGAAAATGTTTTGTAAAGAATTCTTTAAAATCTTTTGTTTTGAAATTGATTTAGAAAATGCTCACAATCGCAGCAAATATTTTATAAAAAGTCTTCTGCAAATTGCATCCTCTCAGTTGGTTGAAATTTTGACGTCCATGTTAAATTTGCTACGCTACACCAAATTTTACTTCATTATAAGATGTAAATCGTCTACACCGGGTGTAATAAGGTGTAGACAAATCAAGCGCGCCCTTTATGTCATTCCTATAAACGATAACTCATAAATCGGTACTTAGTTGGTCATTTTTCACACCTGAGATACCTGTCCTTAAAACACAGTATTGTACAATTTAATCATAATTAATCAAACTTTTTAATGATTTAATTGAATGTATGCATAAGTTATTATCTTTTTTGATAATTTCATGTACCTATAAATCTATCAATGAAATGTATTTTACTATATGTGCAACTTGAAAAATTAGTTGAAAGGCCTACGTAATTACCAATCACCATTTTAAAAACTAATTCACGATTTCTTTGTAAATGTTGCATTCTTTTCCCCCACCTGCCAAAGGAACGTTTGAGACCCCCCCCCCCTTCAAAAAAATATTGCCAACATATTATATTATATTTATTGCCGATTTCTTTTTTTTTTCTTTTTTTAAATGGATACTACAGATACGTAGAGAATCAACTCATTGTTCAATTTGTTTAATAATATTTAATGATTAATTAAGTATGATGATTAGAAATATGCACAAATTTGAAAAAAAAAATTAAAATAATGTACAACAGATTTTGTTATTACTAAAAATTTGTTCCTGTACAAATCTATACGGAGAAAAGTCTAACATTTCTAATGTTTTGCTGAGAAGGGCATAAAAGAATCAATGTTTGATTGCTGAGTGAGATGATGGACCGGTCACAACCTTCTTGAGATAAAAACATAATAATTTGCTCAAAGAAAACTGTAGAGATGTATCTATATTCATAAAGATAATTGCAAAGAAATGAGTGAAAATCAAATCATAAATGTTTAAATTTTAAAGAAAACTGCAAGAAATTAGAGACCTCTATACTGTGAATATATTTATAAACCATCAAAAAGTAAAATAGGAGGTCACATGGCACTTTGTAACAAAGAATCTGTGAAAGTATCATTATATTTCATTCAGTGGTATAAGAGGAGTTGCAGATAAGAGATGGGAACCTAAAAGCGTAACAGATGGACGAACAGACAGACGGACAGACATCCCAATCACTTTATAGTATATATATACTCTCCCACTTTTCAATCGGGGGTATAAATACCCTCCAACTTTACAAGAGAGGGTAAAATAAATGAGGTGAAGCTAAAGGACATTAATTGGACCACTTTTAAGACGATACTATCATATAATGATAACCAATTCTACGCAAGAAAATCCAAATTTACGATGTTTACCCATATCTCATAAGTTCAAGATCTGGTTTTAGTATGCAAAGAATCATATTCGCTATCCACGGGCTAGCCGAAATCTACTCTACAACGTTGTCGTAGACCCTTGGCTGGCGAAGATGCAAAAGCCGAACAAGTTAATTTTCCTGGTAGATACTTGCATTGTTCATACACGTAGCATCAGAGGGGATGGGTGGAGGTAAAAAAGAGTTCCCTCTTTTTTTCCAGACATAAGTTTTTACTATGGAAAATGTTCGTTTAAAGTCCCCCCCCCTTTATTCGTTGCAATACTGTCAAATAAGGGTATAATATAAGGGAAATGTAGTGTTTGAGTGAAAATTTCGTACTGAAAGATTTTTTTTATTTTTTTTCTCGGACTGGTCCTTCAAAAACGATGCAACTTCACTGGTGTTACTGTTGAATCACAGATTAATTTACAATTGCTCTTTAAAAAAAAATATTTACATGTACTTATGTGATATGAATTTAAACCGAGTTCAATGATCTAAGTTCATTGACTCGTATACATAAAGATAAATATTGATAACATACTACGTTATTGGAACTTAACAGGTACGCAGAATGTTAAAATTGTGCTATCTGCACATTTGAAAGAATATATCCGTGGGATGGGGTGGGGGGTCCTGTCCTCAAGCACCTATGAAACTATACTTACTGGATTAGGACAGAAGCATAAAATATGGTCCCTCAGAAATGCATGTACCTTTGTGTAATTATTAGTTTTAACCCCGCCCCTCCTCCAAAAATCCCCTTTTCCTCCTTGCAACAAAGCTATAATTAATCAAAATAATCAATAAAACTATCGTATCACCAGTCATTACCATGTATATTGTGGAGGGGGGGATCCGTGACATTGACACCGTAAAACCATTATCTTTATAATTAAGATTGACCTATGGGGGGGGTATCCGTGACATTGACACCGTAAAACCATTATCTTTATAATTAAGATTGACCTATGTGAGTATTTGCTGTGTATATTACATCTTATGCTATGAGGAAAAAATCAATTTATTTTTGTAAGAAAAATGCAAAAACTTATAAAATTCAGTTGAATCGATATGGTAATTAATTGGATAAAAAGAGAAGAAATTCTATTATTATAATTTAAAGTGAAAAAAAAAAACATGTGTAACTTTAAAAATAAATGAATAACAAATTAGTATTTTGATAGCGTGGTCAACTGTTTTCTCAAGCACCATCCAGTTGCTATGCACCTAGAATAAACAAAGGATCGACTCTTGTAAACCCATTTCACGTACGACTTATCAAAATTTCTGAACTGGCACGGAATATTAAAGATAAGAAAAAGTAAGTTACACCCATTTTTATTGTTCACTTAAGTACTTTAATGAACTTTTTCTTTCATTAAATATATAAGGAATTTATGGAAAAGCTTTTACTTAGTGTTCTAAGCCTAAAAGGGGTGAACAAGACACAAACACTTAAAGAGTTCGAATTTCCTCATTTAAATAAGTTTATGAAAAATGTATTTGAATATTAGAGATATATTTCACTGCCTCGACGTCTTTACTTTGGTCTTTGTTATTTACTGTTTGAATTTTTTCTAGAAAAACTTATTCTAGGGGGGAATGTACCAAATGAAATTTTAAGTTTCTTGATAGCCATGACAAGTTCAGTGATGCACAGGCACCTGACACCTTTATGATGTGGCGCCCCTCCCCAAACTTCTGGTTTTTTTTTAATCACAATAATCAAAAAAGTTAAATACCAAGCTTATTGTGTATGTTTTAACACTGCTATATGATATAATTTTTGTCTCTCATAAGTTATTTTAGAGACTAATAGTTATATGTAGTTTAGTGAGTCTTCGGCAGTTCAGGGAATCTGAGGAAGACAAAGTTCGCTTCAATGCATACCAGGACAAATTGTTTTGTTTGTCCAAAATTACCTATCATTTTCCTTCTACAATCGGTGAATTGATCAAGAATTCTAATTGTAAATCAGTCTGATCCCATGACTTTTCATTGTTCAAAACAAATTAGTACATCATGACCTCTTGTTCTCAGGGTTATGCATATGCCAGGTGCATGTGCAGTGATGTGCAATTTGTATACAATGTGTATAAACAGTGTTTGAATACTTGTCGAACATTTTTTCAGTACTTGGTCTGTTCATTTGTTTGGTTATACATGTCATGTATTGCAGTCCATTTATTTTTAAGGTCAACTTATGTCATAGATAACTGGTCCTTTCCATAAAATATCTTAAAACTAAGACAAAAGTGTTCCATTTTCCAAAAAGATATGATAGATCACTCAGAAATCTTTATTTTTCTATTACTTACTGGTACTAATATATAACAGTTATTTTGTAAATAACTCTTGGAGAAAAGATTCTTATCACACATATATGATAAACAAACTGTCTAATTTAAATCTTAATGAACAATCCTATTTTTTTTTTGTGAAAAGAGTGACAAGATATAAAAAAAATTGCTAATAGTGATACTATGCCACACAAATCCAAACACCATTTGTTGATATTTCCTGTAAAGTGTTGTAATGTTTTTCTTTTAATAAAGTTTTATTTTTTCCATCATTATTTACTGAATTGTTGGCTTATACTGAGTTATAAATGTTAGTGACCGATGTAAAATTAAATATTAATTGCTTTAAATTAGGTTGCATCTAAAACTTTTCCATTCTATAGGATAGGCCCTAGTTATGAGAAGTTTAAGCTGATAATGATGTAAGCATATCTTAATATAAAAGTATCCATAATTGATCAAAATAAGAAAAATTAAATCACAGTATCTTTTTGGCAGATTCAGCAAATTGAACATGTTGAATGAAAAAGAAAGCATTAATTTTCATACAATTGGGTTGATATTGCCATGGTTACAGGAAACAAACATGATATCAATAGACCTCGATCTTCTAATTTTTCTTCCTGCTGCTTATATTATTCTTTTTTTTTTCTCAAAGTTTTGCTAATAAAAAAATCAGAATTGTATTCAAAGTTTGATAATTATAACACATTCAATAATGTAGCAAATGAATTCGTATTTTAATCAAGGAGTCTGATAAGCTACTTTGGGCTGTCTCCATAAGTTAATGTATGATTCTGATTTAATGAGATAATGCTGTGTTCAGTGGAAATAATATATTTGGAAAATCCTGTTTCATAAGGAAATTTTCAGTAAATATATGTACTGAACTCATCAATTATCATGAATTACCGGTATGTCTAGCGAAAGCTTAGAGTTAGTCTTTAAATTGATTTACCGTATCATTGAGACAACGAGAGATTTATTGATGCTAGCGGTTTTTAAATCAATATACTGGTACAAAAGTTAATAAGAGTCTGACACTTTTTATTCTACCATGATTTTATCTTGCTGATTTAGATGGCAAAATCTTTTGTTGAATTTCAAAAGTCATAAAAAAAATTGTATCTGGTAAAGTGGTTGAAAACTTAAGTTTGCATAATCCTTATGTACAATATGCTCTTTGATCACTAAATTTACAAAAGAGAAAAAAAAGATTCTTAAAATCTAGTGGTTAGCAACAGTACAATCTAACACACACAGACAATTGTCCACTCAGAATGTGATAACAATGTGATAATGTCTTTTGTCAGGAATGAGTTCCCCCTCGGACATCCCCCAGACTCAGGCGATGAACAACGCTGTGATTTCTGGCTCACCGAACGATCACCATCACTTCCTTGTCCCCAGCCCGGTACCCACTCGCAGGAACAGGACTTTCTCTCAGTAAGTCTTGACTTACATTATATTAACTTTGGCTCTTGACTTTTTTCTAGATTTAGAGACTGAGAAATGAAAGTAAACTCATTCCATATACCCCCCGGTAGTTGATTTAAATCTAGGGATGGGTATCACCAAAAATTTCGAATCGCGATAAATCACGATTTTTTCCCGCAATATCATGATAATATAATGATATTTTTATAAGCAGATTTTACAATGATTTTATATGAAAAGTCATTATTTTTCTAAAAAATATTCTAGAAAAACAAAATCTTACTTTCTTGAAATTTTTATGTATATAAAATCAATTATGTTTGGACGGTAAGATGCCGTTCTTTTCACCTTTTACAACATTTTTTATACTTTCTGTAATTGTAATTTGAAAGATTGAACAAATAAGTGAAAATTTCTGGACTTCATAATATGTACCAAAAGACTGGTAATTAGGTCTCCGTATCACAATATGTATCACACAACAAAAAATCGCGATATACAGGTACAGTGGACCTTCAGATATCCGGACGCCAGATATCCGGATGCTTCAGTATCCGGACGATTTTTCATTGGAACGAAATTTTTAAATGTTATTCTATCTTGTTTAACTGGTGATTCAGATATCCGGATGCTTCACATATCCATGGTCCACTGTATACCGATAAAATAACACATCCCTATTTAAATTATATTTTAAATATTTGTATCTTTTAATGTTTACAGTAAGCTTGAGTTGTGTGTAAATTTATTGAATATTGGTAAACTGAGCATACTTTGATTTTTGTCCAGTAAAGGGCTTAACAGTCAGTGTCATGATTTTTCAGGTCAGAAAGGGCTAAAGTTGGACCCGTCTACAAAGGGAAAGTAAGAGATTTTTGTAGGCAAAAAGGACATGGCTTTATCATACCAGATGAAACAAAACAACCCATCTTTGTTCATATTTCTGAGTAAGTATGTGATGCTCCATGCAGTTCTTGACATCTTATCATAGAAGTGTGTGTTTGAAAGAGCAAGGGAGGGGGGTCTCTTAGATTTCAGCAATGTCTTTTTTTTGGCTAATGATTATACAAGTAACATAAATATTTACAAAAACAGTCTGATTGTACTAGGCTTACACAAAATGATGCATCATTTATTTTTATAAAAAGAAGAGTTATCTAACATTTTATTTTTTGCAGTATTGAGGGTGAGTATGTCCCCAAGCCTGGTGATGAAGTTACTTTCAAGGAGATCTTGATACCCCCCAAGATGGAAAAGAAGCAAGCAGTGCACGTCAAAATTACTCACCTTGCACCAGGCGTCTCGCACGAGAAATGGGATAGCAGTCCAGATTTGGAGGCCCACCCCAAGTAAACCATAGGCTCCACCTCAGCTATTCTCCGGCACTGAATGTGACATCACTACATCATTTGCAGCATTTACTGAATGCATTGGAACAGTAATTACTCCTAATGTGCACCTTGCTAGCCAACGCATGTTGTTTTTTTTTTTAAGAATTTTTGGTCCATTTTATATTTTTTTTTCATTGTACAGTTATATCTATGTTTCAAGATTTGTTGTTACTCTTGTTCTTTAAGTATGTACAGCATTCTCTTTATCTTTGTTTTGTGCCATAGTAAACTTTGTTATTTAAAATGCAAATAGTGCTTATGATCCTTGAAATTATTGAAATTTTCTTTTTGCAATATTTTTTTTTCCTGCACTTTCTTCTTGTGACATTTCTATCTTGGGCATAGTTTTGATTGATAAAAATTAATCTGAAAATGTACATTTAGGGGATATAGGTTTATGTTAGTCAATTAGTGCTACAACATTGAATTCAAGACCTTCGCCTTTCATTAACCATACTTTGAATATATTTATTTTTGAGCAGAAGAACCCTGTTCAAAATAATCCATTCTGTAGATGGTTAGTACCGTAACAAACAGGAAATAAAAAGTAAAAATAGATTTTTATTATAAATTTTCCATATCTACATGTTTGTACTTAAAAACGTAACAAACTATGAAGTAGTAAAGGCCATTTCGAATTTGTTTATTTTATTTCAGAATTTATTTTTTATACATAACCATCGGTATTGTGCCTTTCAATAATATTATATTGATAAAATAATATGTACCATGCTTTTAGGCTTTTCTCCCATTTTTTGTGTCTAACAGGTTATACATTTTATTTGAATCTTAGAATTATTTGAATATGATATAAGGAAGAATGTCAAGATTTTGTTAATATTCATAAATAACAGAAAGTACTGGTATATTTTTTCCTTTCCAGTTCTTGTGACAAATTCTTTTTTCTTCTTCCAACTTTAAATCTATCACATAGCTTTGGTATCCTAATAGGTTGTTTTATACATGTATATCTTAGAAATTATTGATTTCAGCTAGCATTGTAAGATGAAATATCAATCTACCCAGGGTATCATTGCAATTACCAAGCTTAGGATCAATGATCAGAATATAAAGCATCAAAAGAAAAAAATATACTGACATCTGTAAAACACACACTCTTTTTATTTATTGATCATTGCAAAGTTTCATTCAGAATTGAAAAAAAATATATTGTAGCAAAGCTTGTAACCTGAGATGTTCCTTTTAACCACTGTCTCTGTATGTAGCTCATTTGAAATGAACATTTTTTATTAAAATTTGAATGAGATTGAAATCTGTTATAGGAGCTAAATGATTTGTCATGTGAAGAAAATGTGGCACTTGCAAAACTTGATTAGTAATTTATTAGTATGGATTTTGAATTTAAATTTTTGGAAAGAAGTAAGTTTCTATTGTAGAGAGTAGCTACATGTACATACAGGTATTTTTAGTGAAACGTTATGTGCTGGAGTACATCAAAAGAGAGAGAGAGAGAGAGATGTTGATTAAACAAGCATTGTAGCATTTGTTTTTCTACATACATATATGATGTAGTGATTTAAATATTATCATGTGTTGTCTTGTTTTCCTGCTCTAAATATTATATCATTCACCATCTTGAAAATTAAAACTAGTAATACAGAAAGAAATTTCTTGTGAGATTTGTTCAAATGACACAGGCTTTGTCTGACCCAGTAGAAGTAGATGATTTACAAATTGAAAAGTGCTCACAAGAAATTTTTTCTTTGGTGCATTAACTTTAAGATTATTCACCTAGCCCTTAATTAATTTACTGAAAAATTATTCATTTATAGTTCACCCAATGCCTTGAGAATGTCTGAAGATCATTTGAATAGTTCATAGCTAGTATTTGAAAAGATTCTCACATCTAGATTTTTTTCTTTGACCAGAAAGATTTGTGCCATAGTTTAAGATATTGTTGGATAATCTTTACAAGTATATACTAGGTAAAAACTATGAGAAATTAAGGGAAAAAATTATTTATTAATTTAGAGAAAAAGGTAAAGGAGGGGAGGGGCACTCTCGGCTACAAGAATGTAGACTGAAGCGAAAAATGAAACATTGATTTATTCTGAATATATATGTATTTTTGTATACCATGTTTTTTGTTTGTTTTTTATTTTGTTTGGGGAAGAAACAGTCTGACGTACAGGTATTCTTGTATTTTAGCTAAAAGTCATTATCAAATAACATAAGCAGTGAACCATATGTACATTACAATGTTTTTTAATGCCTTTTAAGTCTGATCTAAATTATCTTGACATTCTTTGAGCATACTAAGTACGTCAGATACAAGCAGAAATTTGTTAAAAAGGTCATCTTCTAAAGAAAGTTTGCTTGCCCTTGCCCGACTCAGGAAAATATGGGTATGTAAGTAGAGGAAAACAGTTTTTAAAGTCAGAAATTAAAATAATTTTATATAAATTAAAATTATAGCCTAACCAACTGAGTGAATAAACTATGGAATGAATTAAATGAAAGTGTTTACTGGAGGTTAAAAAATGACGGGGCCGCTTTTACATGTAGTCATTCGGTCGGGAGAGGGCAAACAAACATGTACAGAAATGCAACTTCAAACTGCGACAGTGTTTTTCCTGTTGTGTTTTTTTCTTCTTTATGTAGATAAATATTTAGAGTGAAACTAAAAAAAAACTTATGTAAGGAGTGGGGGTGTTGTAAAATTTGGTTCAAATGTATATTATATATGCATAATTTAAATAAAACCATAATGTACGTTGCTCGTAGCATTCTGTTGTAGGTTCTGTCTTAGAAACAAATAAACCATAGCAAGAAATATGTTTCTTTTTTTATATTATAGTAAAGTGTTTGTGACGTCATGGTTTTTGCGTTTGTCAACGCAGTTTTATTATGACGTCACAATAGTTGTTGGTTGAAAAGAATACAAGATGTCGAATAAAGAACGACACGATCTCTTTTACAGTCAAGCACGGAATGTGTTGAATTATAACGTTAAAAGATTATGGTTTAAGATTAATCCCTTTTTGGAGAAGAAGAAGAAAGATGAAACTGACCCGAGCGAATTTATCCAACCTCATCAATCCACGGTTTTATGCGAAAAACTCAGTTTTTCCGGTGATATAGATCGAAAAGAGCAGGAATTGCAAGTGGGTAAGAAAAACAAATTTACAGACAGTCAGTAACTGTATTAATGTTTTCCTTACTACTTATGTCAAAAAACTTAATTGAGCTTGATTTGGGAATTATTATGGACGTGCTTTTATATTACCTGAAGTTCAATCAGTTTATTAGAAGTTATTAGAATATATTAAAAGTTTTTGTCTTTCTAAAACTTAAAGCTGTTAAGAATATATATATTTTTTTAAATAGTGTCAATATAATAAACGAAATGATTAATGCCTACTAAATCAAATTTTTAAAGAAATAAAATGCTCTTTTCTCTGATACGGCAGGTGAGTTTTGGGACTATCTGTATTCTGACAATTGGGAACACGGGTGTTCGATAAGGATTCTCGAGGGTCAACTCTTTGACCTACTACAGACAAAACTCCACATCCTGTTAAAGAAACAAATGATCGTTCATCATCGAACCTTTGCTTTTGCCAGAAACAGAAGAGAAAAACGGGGATGTTATAAATTATCGAACGAAAAGGTTTGATTAATACAATTTTAAAGAAAAAGAATTTCTTGAAAACAATCACATAAATGTTATGTTAGTTGTATTCATTGTCTTTCCAAGAATAAAATTTAGATGAGTTCTTTTGATCCGCTCTCGTACACTAAGTATAAATCTAATTTTGATTGGACTAAATTCTCTTTTCAAATCGAGCTCAGTTTTTGAAAGGAAAAAAAACAACTATATTTGCTCGTTCTTAGTCTTCAAAACAATTTCGAGGAGTTGAGCGGATCAAAAACCATTGGTTAGCGAAGATGATTCTTAGTAAAAATCTAATCTGTGGTTAATTTGTAAAATTGCAAGGGCTGTGGGGAAATAGAAGAAATCCTTTTGCTGGAGTTTATTTATTATGGCCGTCGTGTGGAACCCATACGCCAGTATGGATCCACCTGCAGTTCCTATCCGGGAACCAGCACCACCACATCTGGAATGACGTCACAAAGATCTCCCCCTCCCAGCGAGAGAGAGGAGGAGTTCAATCCATTAATCAGAAGAGGTTTTATCATATTTCTTCAAAACAAAATTACTCTAGTTTGGCTAAAATGAGATTTAAGGTTTATGATTAAAGTCTGACCGACATCTGTCTAAATATAGCGTGTTCTGTAATCCCTTTATTATAAATCATCTTTCAAGACAAGGAAGTTCAAATAGATCATGTTATATAATACACTGGCATTTCCGCATAGTGTAGGCTCAAATTTGTTCAAAGATGCTCTAGATCTATTTCCCTAAATGGTGATATCAATAACCCCAACCTGTAGATATCGATCATATATTGATAGATATATATCACATAAAATTTCAATCATCATTTCTTTTCAGCCTCCCTGGATAGTAAGGTTTTATCCCGAACTCTACCGGCCATTAAACGCAGAAATTCTACTCCAGTGAAAAAGGCGCCAAAGGGAAGGAGCTCAGCATCTCGAGAACGTGGCCAGGTTTCAGAGAGGGTAAAATCGGGCGACAAGGGAAAAAGAGCAATTCGTCAACCATTTGAGGTAATTCCAAAAGAGACTAGCAGTGCGAGCTCTGATAGTGATTACAGAACCATTCCACCAACCACAAACCTTAAGCAATTTAGATGCACGGAAAGAATTGTTTATGGAGATGATTTGGATACCATCACAGAAGAAATAGAGTTGAAAGAGGAGGACTTCGGATTCGGTGAAGAATTTTATTTGTCTGATATAGTTCGAGAACCAACAGCTCAAATTGAGCAGGAGTCTGTAGCCAAAAAGCTAACGAGATGCAAAGTAGAACTGCAAAAGAGAAGAGAAGAAAAGAGAAAACAAGAAGAGTTTTGGGCTAATAGGAAGACCACCAGTCTTCCTCCCATGCCTAGTTTTGATATCGATCATATTCAGCTAGATAAAACATCCGACATACCAGCCTTCAAGTTCAAATTTTTGATACAAGAAGTTCCAAGTTTTGAAAGATTGGTAACCATTTTGGAATCTGAGGATAGATTTGATCCACGCTACCGCCGCTCCAAACAATTAAGCAAGAGAGTCGCCAACAGATACAATCTTACAAAAGATGCCCTACATCAGCGGAATTTGGAAACTGCGGAACTTAACACTAACTTGAAGAAGAGGTTTGAAATGTTGGTTAAACTTGGCAGCGGTGGAAAGAAAGAAGCCAAAGAATCCAAAAGCCGATCACACATGATGCATGATGCTGTATCGTCTGCTGCTATTGTGCCAAAGCAAGGAAAACCTGTCATCACAAATATTCAAACGTTTGAGGACACTGTTGGTGAAATGGCAGTGAAAGTCAGGGGTTTGACAGATTCCAGGATGTGCGAAAATCATGTTCTGAATAATGGTGGAAAGAAGAAACCAAGTAAAGACCGTAAAAAGAGTAAAGCCAAATCGGTTTCAATATCCCCCGTCACTCCTAAAACAATATCGCCCAATTCCCCAAACACTGTCCCAGATATAGTTTTAACAACGCCTTCTGGTCATTCTTGTAACCTCTCAGTGAAATCCGAGGCTGAAACTCCCAGTGTCAAGTCCGTGTCTCCGCCGTCCCGCGCTTCACCCAGGGAAGTAAAATCAGTAGCCGTGAAGAAGTCGGTTAGAAAGAAGGAGAGCAGACCGGGATCGAAAGCGGGGTCAAAGAAGTCGATAGCCAAAGCTAAGTCTACTTCTGGTAGAAAGAGTAGGGGAAAAGCAAGTCTAGCGCCATCGTACATAGAATCAGATTCATCTGATGAAGACGATAATACAATTTCCACTTGTTTTGACACTAATAAACTCAACTTCCGGTACAGTTTTGAAAAACTTAAATGTCCGAAAGGCGGGAAGAAGAAAAACCCGCATTCTACGAAATTCTTAAAAAGTATTATCGTGTCCAGAAAACCATAGATGCTCTCACACAACCAAAAGACTCGAAAGGCAAAGGTAGAAAATCTATTTTCGAGAGAATCTTGCAAAAGCAGACAATCAAAAAGAAAGAACCAGAATTTGTCATTGGGAAGATGAAAAAATTTTCATTTCTGAATTATAAGAAAAAGCCAACAGTAGAAGTTGAAGTGCTTAATTTCTCCACAGTTTCTATGGTCGAGTTTGAAGAGAGGTTGTTTAAGGCTTTAGATGACTTTATTGTACGTAAAGAACACGTTGTCTCCAACATCAATGGAAAATCCGTCACTGCTTTAACTTTTACCAAAAAATCTGCATTCGAAGAAAAGTGTAATTTTTGAAATAAACACCAAGAAATTCTCAGTGCAGGCTCCTGAATTTTAAGCATGTTCATCTTTATATTATTTAAAGTTTACTTCCCGTGTACTTTCAACAGCTGTTGATCAATTCATTTTATTTTACGAGTCAGAAAAATAAATCCATAAATATCTCCATAAAGTGGATTCAGTTTAGTTGTACATTTATAAATAAATGAAAAATCAAACTCTTACACATTGTCCAGTTGATGACTTTTAATGAAGTTATTTACGGTATGACAACAAAGGATTTCAGTACTTCAGTAAACTGTTGATGAAATGTATCACACAATTAAAGATCTACTAACATGCTAGTTTTCCTCAGAATCATAATTCAATTATTTTACCAAAAACATTCTTGTACAGACAAAATTTAATCCATTTTTCAATATCAAGCTTTTCACTAGAGGGGTTCATTCAGGGGTCCTCAATAATTTTATCAAATTGGGGGGTCCTCAACATTACATGTATACATGTGCTGTTGTTCTTCTCTGTTCTATAATTTTTTTAGTTTTCCTGTACTGAGAACAATTCTTTTTCATCTTATAAAACTGCAATATCAGTAATTTAATCTTCCAGAAGTAAATTTAATACGAACTCTTGAAAATACACCCTCATCTGTTTTCCTAACTTGAGCAAGAAAAGGAAAATTCAAGCATAAAATGAACTTCATGCATCAAAGTGTATCAATTACTTTCACAGTGCCAATAAATTAAATCCACATGGCTAAAAACTCAAGCACTCAAAAAAATTTTTTTACACATACAAACACACACACAAAGGGAGAATAATTATAAGTACCAGTATTATGCAGAAATGAATGATTTTTCCTTTAGCAAATAACAAAAATTTCCTGATTGCTAATTCAAATTTGTAACAAACATGTAAAAAAAAATATGCAGCTCAACTGAACTCAAATACTGTATAAAATTTGACAGTTACATTAATCTAAATACATGTATTTAAAAAAAAAAAAAACTACAAGGAAAATCTTGACATTCTGCAAAAATGCACAAAAAAATACATGTGCATCACTTTTTTTTTTTTATTTTTCTAAAACTATAAAAAATTGATCGAAGTAAAAAAAAAAGATCCAACGTTCACATGAAAACCAATTATGTAAATCAGTGAAAAATGTGGAAACAAATGAAATGATAACTTTCAAAAAAAAGAAGACAACACATAACCATGCTTTTAAAGTAAACACTGTTACTTTGAGTACTTAATAAAAGAAGACTACACAAATACTTTCAATCTTCCACAAGCTTTTTTTTTTTTCATATCACAGTTCAAAGTCTTATTTCCTAGGCAGCTGAGCTGTACTAGTCCCTGTCCATTAACTGGCATATTTTTTGGTCCACTCTCGAGCCATTTTGTTGTATTTGGCTTGGTCTGTCTTGTAAATCTTGGCGATTTCTGGCATAAGTGGGTCATCGGGATTTGGATCCGTCATCAAGGCATTTATGGACAATAAGACTGTAAAAAGAGATGATTGAAAAATAAAAACATATTCAGTTTGATTCATACAGCATTATGTGTGTGAGGGTGTGTGGGTTTGGGGGGGGGGGGGGGGGCAGCTTGGATGATAAGCAATACTTGTACCAAGTATGTGCTTCGCTTCCAGTGTTTTTTAAAACAAAGTTATTGCCCTGACAAGACTGCACAGACATATTCAAGTTGGACAATGTGATTCCTTCATCCTCCCCCCCCCAACTTTGTTTGCAGGGGGTATAATAAAATCTTGGATATAAATTATACAGCTCTTTACTTTAGACTTATTGAAATTTGTTGATGAAAGTCAAGCACTGAGCAGAGATGTATACACTGACCTTTTGATACAGTTAGGGCTGGTGACCATTGAGATCTGAGAATATCCAGACAAATACTGCCATTGCTGTTAATATTTGGATGGTAAATCTTTGTTGTGAACGAAACCTGTTCCAAAAAAAAAAAAAGGCATCAAGAATATTTTCTTTACACCATGAATATAGATACGTATGATAATAAGAGATACATGTACTTGTTTCATAATTGTTTTTTTTAAATAAGCTCAGTTTGAATATCTAACAATATATGAAACTGTTAGTACCAATTTTCTTTAAATTATCATGTTTACTTTTTAAAAATGTGTTTACCTAAAAATACATTCTATAAAGTCATTATGTTTACTAGAAATCCATGATGCTTACTATTTGTGAATCCAATAAGAGATTTTGATATAATGCTTTTTATCTTTAGTAAAGTCCAAAGATATATATGACTCTATTTACAAACTTTAGAGAATTTCTACTTTTAACTTCTTACTACAGTTTAAAGACTTACTTTAGGGGGTTTAAAAGGATAATCTGTTGGGAACTGTATTTTTAGAAAATAGAGTCCTCCTTGGTATGGGCTATCTTCCTGTAAAAATAATGTTATTATTTGTCAATACTTTCTACGTCACACTTTGTCAATTTTTGAATAAAGTAATATTTTATGTTTATTTAAAAAGAATATGAATTAACATGATTAATCTGTCCTCCATGATTTTATTCTACATTTCTTTTTTTTCAACCTTTCATCAACTTGCTTTAGGACTTCATTTACTTGTTCAATATGTATCTTTTATCTAAATTTAGGTTCACTGTAATATTCCAAATGGTCCTCATTTATCAAATACCGGTATTCAGAATGGTTTTGAGAGAGCAAATGAACTTGAAGTTCACATATTATGAAAGAAATTACTATTAATGATTTCATTTTTTTTATTGTCAAAAATATAGATACAAATAATGAAATATATAAAAAGTAATTCAACTACTCTGAAAACTATTCAAGTGTGTTAATCAAATATATAAATATTTTTTGTGATTATTAACTTACTGGTCCTTGTATCGATGCTTTCCAGTTGAATACTGAAAAAAAAAATCAATATACATGTAATTCCAAAGAATGAAGAATTATTCAAAATATTGTTCACTAATATACTTAATATTTTGACCCGGGATCCTTTGGTTTTCTCTCCATTACATTACATTCACTGTAAAATGTATTGTAACAGAGAGAAAACCATGGGTTCTGTCCATGTCAAAATATCAACAATATGGTAAACTATGTTTACAACATTAGGATGCATTGCACCAAAGTGTTTCTTTTCACTCTTGATATAAATCAAACATTCCCATTGGCATTTAGCAACACCTCGTTCCATTGGCTGACATTTTTAAAGCTGATTGTCTGGGCGGAGTCATATTAAAGACACAAAGCACGTGCAAGTTTTCTGTAAACTTTAGTTTGTACTACGTACATCACAAAAAGCTAAATGATTCAAATAATATTGGCTCTGCCTACTACGTGATTTAATTGGACAGCGATTGTATTTTCCTTTGTGTAATACTTAGTAACCCGTTGTCAAGTATATGTTTTTTGGTTTTAACTAATCAGCAATCAGAAAGACAGCCAATGAACAATTTTTTAAAGAATGGAGCGAAGAAGAGCTCAGATTCTCACGTAATGCGAAAATGAACACATTGATGCAATGCATAATTGTGAGTTCCTTGCATGTCAAAATAATAAATGAAGTAGCCAGCTTACAATCTCCCTCTGTCTCAGGGCCAGCTGAACAACCAGCAGGGGGGTCTGATGTGATATCTTTCAATTCCTGAAAAATAATCAAAATTGTTTGCTTCAATGCACATCATTTTTTTTAAAACATGTGACAAAGCTATGAAATGTGCATTTATAATCTATTCAAATAACTTCAGATTAAAAAACACAAAACAATAAATACATACAATACATGCAATACATAAAGATGAGTCATACTAGAGCGTGGTTTCTCAGAAGAAGTGAAAGTGAAACAATCTGCACTAAATGTATTATTTATATTTTTGAAATAAAATTGAGATTTTATTAGCAAATCTATTTAGTTGATAACATATTTTGTATCTTTAATTGACTCAGGGAAGTAAATTTGTATACATCAATACAAAATGAACTCCAGGAAACAGTCTTATCAACCATAGCACAGTGCATAAAACGGTTATGTTACAAAACTAAGTACAAAACAATTACTTCCACTTAACACTAATTATATTTTTAATTTCACATATTTTCTCTCATTCTGAATGCTTTGGTATCAAAATATTAATGATTAACGTTGTTACATCGACCCCTAAAAATAGAATTATAAAACCTAGAATACAGACGCTACAAATAAATGTTTCCCCTCATTTTTTCTTATCAATCGGAAATACACATTTCAGTGAACTAATATATACCTTTGATAATCTTTTCAGAGCCATGGTGTGTTTCTCAGATCAATATATTGAATGTATACAATCGTAACAATGTCTTTCGTTTCTTGACCAGGCCAAGCTCCAAACACAGAGTCACACTTCCGTCTTGCTACAACACTACCGAATGAATTACTTCTCCTTGATGAATACTCTCAATACTAGAGGGCGCTTTAAAAGGCAACAAGAGGCACATGGGCCACATAGCTCACATGGGTAAGAAAAATCAGTTCAGGAGTGAAAAGTTTTAATGCATTAGTCAATTTGATTAAAATCAGATCCTTCAATCTGCTCACATAGATCGCTACCACGTGTAGCGATCTATGTGAGCGGATCAAAGAATATGTTTTTAAAATAATCAGATTGATGCATAAGCGGTCCTGACCTGTCCAAAAAAGGAGAGTGGGGTATGGCTTGAACAAAATTGATTCTACATTAACTAAGGATATGTTTACATATTTCTTTGGCTATCTTTGACTTTTTATGCTCCCTTAATCGAAGATTAGGGGGTAAACCTGCATAGTTTTTGCCCTGTCCGTCCGTCTGTCAGTGTATTTGTCCGCAAAAACTTCAACCTTGCCCATAACTTTTTAATGGGTGGGGCTATGGCTTTCATATTCACAGGTGTATTTTTTGTGACTAGACCTTCTTTTTGCTACCACCAAACTTGACCTTGACCTAGGAGTTTGACACACTTTTACACGAAAATACCAAACTTTTACTTTGGCCATAACTTAATTTAAACGATTGATGCTAGGACTTTAAATACTTCGATCAAATATTTATGTATTCTTTATGACAACAAGACATTCCATTGGATACCAACAATATTTGACCTACTGACCTTGCTAGGGCTTTCATAAACATTGTACTTCACACACGTACGTAATCCTTGTGACAAAATCTTTCATTGGATACCATCAACTTTGACCCATTGACCTTGGAGTTTGACCTTCTTTTTAAAAAACTTTAATCCTTGTCATAACTTTTAAACGGTTAGGGCTATGACTTTCATACTTCACAAACGAAATACTCGTAACAAGAGCTTTATTTAGAAACCAACAACGTTGATCTTTGACCTTGACCCTAAAGTTTGACATACATTTAAAAATTCTAACCTTCGCCATAAACTTTGAACAGGTGGTGCTAGGGCTTTCATATTTTACAGTGTATTTTTTGTGAGAAGGCCTTACTTTGGGTACCAACATATTTGATTTGCAACTGAGAAAGTTTAAACCTTCGCCACGTTGCCAATCGGGAGCATCAGTGTTTCAAAGTTTACACATTTTGTTTCCTTTGTATAAGTTTGAAGTTTGATTATGGTCCCACTCTACCTCCAGGGGGTCATGATTTGAACAAATCTGAATCAACACTATCTGAACAGTGCTTCTGAGGATACTTTTGAATCACAAGCTCTTGAACGTCAAGCGCCTACAGGTGTTCTGAATAGTTAATAACCTTGACCTTGAGTTTGCCCAACTTTTACAAAAAATTCCAACTTTTACATTGGTCATAACTTCTAATCTGTTGTCGCTAGGGCTTCCATATTTCACACGTGTATTCAACGTGACAAGACCTTTCAGTGGGTATAAATATTTTTTGACATTGACCTAAGAGTTTGACCCACTTTTAAAGATAACTTTCGAACACTTAGAAAAATAACATTCATTTTTCACATATGTATCCCTTATCATAAAACTCCACTTTGGGTACCAGTAATTTTGACCACGACCTTTGCATTTCGAAACTTAAACCATCGCCATAACATTGCCATACGGGGACATCAAGGATTCACAAAAATACGTAGTGCATACCACGGGAAATTGTTTCCTATACGGCCCCCACTGCTTATTTTTACCACGAAGTACCTAACTCAATTTCAGGCACCCCCGCTTCAAGGTCGTATTTTGTTAATATACAATGACATGTAGCAATCAATAATCTACTTTAAGGTGACAATGTTTTTATTGGGGTACAAACATATTCGAATATTTTGACATTTACCTTAGAGTTTGACCCACCTTTGTAGATTTTTCCAAACATTAACTTAGGTCATAACTTTTGAACATTTGGTGCTCAGACTTTTTTTTTTTTTTACTTCCGACGTGTATTTATTCTGTTAAGACCTTTTAAAGAATATAAATATATGAGACCTTTTGAACTTGACCTTTGAATTTAAAACATTAACCTTGGCCGTAACTTTTGAACTGTTAGTACCATTGCCTTCATGTTTTACAAATCTTCGTTACAAGTCCTTAAATGAACATTTATAAAAACATTTTCAACATGTTTACCTTTTGAGTTGACTTCGATCTTTGACCTACTTTTGACAAATTTAACCTAGGCCATAATACACCTAAGTATTTCAAATGTATACTAATATTTCCAATGACATGGCCTTCCCTTCGGTACCATTTGACACTTTGATCTTGACATTGGTGTTTGCCCATAATTAAAAAACGATAATCATCTTGGCCATAACTTTTAAACGGTTGATGCTTGGGTTTTCATATTTCACAAGTATAGTTATATAGATAAGTTCTTTTTTAACTTTAACCCAAAAAATGATCTCTTGACTTTGGAGGTTTAACTTGAGAGACTTTAACTTTCGCCATAGGCTTCCAGTTGGCATAAATTTTCACAAACACATCTTGTGCACAATGTAACTATCTCTTGTCTCTCTTTGGACCGCTGATTGGAAATGATATTGAACGGATTAGTACCATCATGTTTAAGAACTTTCATACTTCACATATGGATTTCTTATGATAACACCTTTCATTGCGTATAAAGATTTTTTACCCTTTGACCTTAACCTTACAATTTGACCTACTTAAAAAAATTTCTTGACCATAAGTTTTGAAAGATTGGAGCTAGCGCTTTCAAATAATAAATATGTATTCCAAGTACCAAATAAGACGTTCCCTGGAATACCAATGATTTTTTAAAATTCTGACGTTGACGTTGAAGTTTCACCCTTAAAAAAAAATCTTTGCTATATCTTTTATTTATATCTTGGTGCTAGGGTCTTCAGACTTCACATGTGTTTTCCATGTGATAAAATTTTTCCTTGGATACCATTATATACTATGCAAACTTTTGATCGTAACATTGGAGTGTGACCATTAACTTGAGCATTGGTCATATATTTTAAATATTTGATTTTAAAGCCTTTATACCAGAATTTCACAGGTGTATTCCTTGTAATAATGCTTTTATTTTGGGTATCAATATTTTTATCTCTTCACCTTCAACTTGCCATTTGACTTACTTTTGAGAAACTAAAGCCTCACCGAGTTTCCATATGGGGCCATAAGCGTTTCACAAACACATCTTGTGTTGTCAGTGGTATTTTAATCGCTATTTTAAAACCATTTCAGATATGATATTTAACTAAACGTGTTCTTTGTGTGAACTTAAATGACACTATGGACATGATATCTACTTTATTATCCAAGGCCAATATTAAAGATGACAAATCATTGTATGACAAATGTCATTATTGTGTCTGCCATGGGCATTATTACTGCCTTAATTTTAACACAAATGACAGGAGTGGTTGCAATGTTAAGTAACAAAAACAAGTTCCTTTATGGGCAAAAATAATTTTTATGCCCCGTAATCAAAGATTAAAGTTATTTAGTGTTTGCCATTTCTACTTGTATACCTATCTTTCTCTCAGTTAATCCCCCCAAAACTTTGACTTTTCCCATAATTTTTATACCCCCCGCTTGAAAAGTGGGAGGGTATATAGTAATCGGTATTTCCGTCCGTCCTTCCGTCTCTTACGCTTTGGGGTACCCATCTCTTATCGCAATTCCTCTCATACCACTGAAGGAAATTTAATGAAACTTTCACAGATTCTTAATTACATATTGCCATTGTGCACCTCCTATTTTACTTTTTGATCTGACATATATTTTTGATTTTCCAGAGCAAAACATGGACACTGCCATTATATTCATATGGGAGGCGGGGGTATCATTTAGTGAGCTCACTGCTCACAGTACCTCTAGTTTTTATTGGTTAAAGCAATGGATTTATATTTCATATGTGTTTCCTTGTGACAAGACCTCCCATTGGGTATCAACATATTTGACTTAGGAGTTCGACCCATTTA
>PRKT01000135.1:635773-701480 GCA_003671525.1 Saccostrea glomerata | reverse complement strand
GGAAACATGAACGAGAATGGAGAGCTGTTCACAGATTTTTGCGCATTCAATGACCTTGTGATAGGAGGAAGTGTCTACCAGCACAAAAACATCCACAAAGAGACTTGGATTTCCCCTGATGGAAAAACCAAGAACCAGATAGACTTCATTACTATCTCAAGGAAGTGGAGACGCAGCCTCCTTGATACAGGATCAAGAAGGGGGGCTGATGTAGCTTCAGACCACCACCTAGTACAAGGCACTATAAAAGTCAAGTTGAAAGCCTTCAATGACAACTGTGACAGACTACACATCAAGTTTAATACCCAGAGACTTCAGGAAAAGGGCACAAGAGACACCTTAGCATTTCACTGAAAAACAGATTTGAGGTCCTAAACAATGTCTGTCAAGAAACTCCACTAGAAGAACACTGGAACTCCATCAAATACAACTGTAAAGACACAGAGATCCTAGGGAAAAGAGAAAAGGGAGACAAGGAATGGCTTTCAGGAGATACATGGAAACTGGTCGATGACAGAAAACTTCTCAAACAGCAGATTATCAGTTGCGAGGAGGAACAAAAGAAACAAGAATTAAAAGATAGACAGACTATTCTTAACAATGAAGTAAAGAAAAGTGCAAGGAGAGATAAAAGACACTTTTACAATGTACTAGCTATAGAAGCTGAGAAAGCGGCAGAGAAAAGAGACTTCTGTACCATGTACAAAAACACAAGAACCCTGGCTGGGAAAAGACCACCACAGACCAAGCCAGTAAAAGACAAGGAAGGCAACGCTATAACAAAGGAAGAATACAAGAGAAAGCGCTGGGCAGAACATTTCAGAGAACTCGTAAATCGCCCAGCACCAGAAACAACACCAAACATACCACCAGGAGACTCTGAACTAGCAGTGATCACCGCCCCTCCCACAAGGGCTGAGACCATCAAGGCTCTGAAGAAACTAAAGAGTGGGAAAGCAGCTGGGCCTGATGGAATCCCTCCAGAAGCCCTTAAAGCAGACACAAAGACTTCAGCAGATATGTTACTACCTCTCCTGCAGAAGATATGGTCAGAGGGAAAGGTACCAGCTGATTGGAAAAAAGGACATCTAGTGAAGCTACCCAAGAAAGGAGACCTTGGACAATGCAAGAACTGGCGTGGCATCATGCTCCTCTCCGTCCCAAGCAAGATCCTAACAAGAATAATACTGGAAAGGCTCAAAGATGCTATAGAAGAACGACTTCGTCCAGAACAGGCAGGCTTTAGAAAGGACAAGTCCTGTACAGACCAGATCGCCACTCTACGTATAATAATCGAACAGTCACTGGAGTGGCAGTCAACACTGTATCTTAACTTCATAGACTTTGAAAAGGCCTTTGATAGTGTTGATAGAAAAGTCATCTGGAAACTACTACAGCATTATGGAACGCCTCCTACCTTTATCAACCTGATACAACAATTGTATGACGAGGCAACATGCCAAGTCATCCACAATGGAAAGCTTATTGAAGCGTTTGAGGTACAGACTGGGGTTAGACAAGGCTGTCTGCTGTCACCAATGATTTTTCTAGTGGTAGTGGACTGGATCATGCGGGAGACAACGAAAGATAGTTAGACAGGAGTCCAGTGGACTCTCACTCAGTGTTTGGAAGACCTTGACTTTGCAGATGATCTATGCCTCATGTCCCAGAAGTATGAGCATATGCAGCTCAAGACAAATAGGCTTGCAAAAGAAGCAGCAAAGACAGGTCTAAAGGTGAACATCGAAAAGACAGAGGTGATGCGGCTCCACAACAAACAGCAAACGCCAGTTACACTTGGAGAGCACAACCTTAAAGATGTAGACTCCTTTACATACTTAGGCAGTATCGTCACAGCCACTGGTGGAACAGATGAAGACATAAAAGCTAGAATTAATAAAGCCAGACACATCTTCACCACCCTCAAGCCTGTGTGGAGTTCAACAGCACTATCCACACACATAAAACTCCGCATCTACAACACCAATGTTAAGTCTGTGCTCCTCTACGGGTCTGAAACATGGAGAGTCACCAACACCACCTCCAACAAACTACAAACCTTCGCTAACAGATGTCTGCGCCACATATTAAACATCAGATGGCCAGAAACTATAAGCAACAAGAACCTGTGGGAAAAAAAAACCAAGACCCAATCACTGAACAAATAGCCCGCAGAAAGTGGCGATGGATTGGACATACCCTCCGAAAACCACCAGGAGACATTACACGCCACTCACTCGAGTGGAACCCACAAGGCAAACGGCGAGTTGGGCGTCCCAGAAAAACTTGGCGAAGGTCATGTGAAGAGGAGATCAGGCAATGTGGACACACCTCGGAAAAACTGAAAAAGGCTGCCCAGAATAGAGTGCGATGGAGAACTGTTGCCGAGGCCCTATGTTCCACCAGGAACCAAAAGGAACCATGATGACAACTATTTTGAACTTGGAGTTTGACTTACTTTTGAAAAACTTTAATCTAAGCCCTATCGTTTAAATAATTGGTGCTAGGGCTTCAATATTTTACCTTTTTATGCGCCTTGATCGATAGATCCAGGGCGTATATTGTTTTTGTCCTGTCTGTCTGTTTGATTGTTTGTCCCAAACTTTAACCTTCACCATAACTTTTGAACCATGAAAGATAGATACTTCATATTTGGTATGCATACTTCACTAATAAAATTCTTTCAAATGACACCAAGGTCAATGACGTTGTGACCTCAACTGTGGCCTATATGCTAAAAATAGCATTTTCTGCAAACTTTAACCTTCGCCATAACTTTTGAACCATGAGAGATAGAGACTTCATATTTTGTATACATACTCCACTAATCCGGTTCTTCCAAATGATACCAAGGTGAATGACCTTGTGACCTTGATTGTGACCTATATGCTAAAATAGCTTTTTTGAACCCTAACTATATTTTTTGAACCATGAGAGATTGAGATTTCATATTTGGTACGCATACTCCACTAATCAAGCTCTTGCAAATGGCACTAAGGTCAATGACCTTGTGACCTTGACCTTAATGCTAAAAATAGCTTATTTCTAACTTTGTTGCCGCCGGGCGCATAGTGTTTCACAAACACATCTTGTTTTTTCTTATGATATATTTCTCATGACAAGGTCTTTCCCCGGGTCCAATTAATTTGGACTTTTTTTTCTTGAATAATGTACTGTAAAGATGGTTATTTACACTGGTTGTTAAGTACGCGTTTGTGACTGTCAAACATTACGCGTGGGTATAATATACGCGGTCGCACGAGTTATCGAGAAAAATTTACGCGGCCATCGATATCATAACTAACATAGGGTTGTTCCCCTTTGAAAATTATATAAAAAAAAATCATTACGAACAAACTAAACATTCAATAAAATTTTTACTGTTGGAGTGGTAAATCTAACGTTTATGTATACAGTCAAATGCGGTGAAGTGTGAACTGGTGTACGTTTTATTGTAATTATTAACGCAAGCTCAAACTTCAAAGTGAAATCTACTTACCTGTATCTGCGTGTCGAGTTTTTACAAGGTTGGATTGAAGTGACTGTGAGTTTATTTAACATTTTGGTCTAATCATTTGAAATTAAGATAGCTATACGAATATACAAAGGAAATGAAAATGAGTATCAATGTTATGAAGATATAATTGCTTGACGTTGCTTTAAAATATTTAATATGAAGATGCGTTTTTCATCGCACAAGTAACATAATAAACACGTACGTTTTCATCAGTTTGTGATATATTAATCTATTCATGTGCGTCCAATACCACGATAAAGAGACGACTGGTTCAACCCGTCTAACAGTATAAGTAATAATCTAGAATTATTCCAGAAGATTGAAATTTTGTGACCATACGCGCGGGGGTATTTTACGCGGTTTTTAGCTTACCGCGTAAATAGTGTAAATTTCCCCCACGCGTTAATAACCACTTTTACAGTACACGTCAAGTTTTATTGAATACTGATTGGTTGACTGACTGGTTAAGTTGTATGTTGTTTAGCTTCACATCTAAAAATGTTTATATGCTCCCGTAATGTCGTCTGTTTATATGTTTGTTTATCTGTTTTTTTCGTAAAAAAAACTTAAACATTGCCTTTAACCTGGGGCTATGACTTTCGTATATTTCACAGTTGTATTCATTGTGACAAGACCTTTTTCTAACATCTTGGCTTTGACCTTGGAATTTGACCTTAATACATACACAAAAAACCCCCACAAAGTTTAACCTTGGCCCAGATGGAGAAATGGTGTGCAATTTATTCATGAGCTTGCTATCACATGATTTATTTCTCATCAATATTCATTAGATACTGTATAAACTTGAAATATTCTATTTCTTTATATCTTTATGTTAAAACCTGCAAGTCATTATTGTTTTGTATTTTGTTCATGCGTCCGTCATAGTCACATAGCTAGAATTTTGTGCAATTAACAGTTTGATTTTTTTAATATCATTTGAAAAAAAACGGCTAAAGAAAGATGACTGTCGACATTCTATAAAAATGTGTTTGTGATATATTGAGACTCCCTTATGGTAGTTAATGGCGAGGGTTAAAGTTTCTCATAATGACCTAGTTTTGACTGTTCAAAAGATATGTCCAAGGTTAATGTTTTTTATAAGTGGACCAAAAGTATTTACCCATTGAAAGGTCTTGTTATTATGAATACACATGTGAAACATGAAAGCTCTAGCACCAACTGTGCAAAAGTTATGGCCAATGTTAAAGTGAAATTTTTGGTAAAAAATGGTCAAACTCCAAGGTTAAGATCATGAGATCAAAATTCGGGGTACT
The DNA here is from genome assembly GCA_003671525.1 of Saccostrea glomerata. Classification (NCBI taxonomy): domain Eukaryota; kingdom Metazoa; phylum Mollusca; class Bivalvia; order Ostreida; family Ostreidae; genus Saccostrea; species Saccostrea glomerata. The sequence continues at coordinate 696,686 of PRKT01000135.1, read as the reverse complement.
AAAAGATAGTTCTTGTCACGAGGAATACACATGTGAAATATGAATGCCAGTCCTGTCCACTCAAACGTTATGCCCAAGGTTAACGTTTTTGCAGATAAACAGACAGACGGACGAAAAGGGCAAAAACAATATACCAATATACCTATTGATAATGGGGCATAAAACTGTCAAAACGACCAGCTTACAGTTGCTCAGATAATCAACAACATTGCTAACATGAAAATGGCAACATTTTTGTAATTTTTGAACATTATGTAATAATGTTCTTAATGAAAAGTTTGAATAATGTAATAATGTTCTTTATTCCAACATTTCATCTCTCTTTTTTTTTTAACTCGATGTCAGTTAATATGTAATTCACGGAAAATCATTTAAATTGATTGATCAAAAATCAATCCAAATGGAACTGACTAATAGTGATCCGTTGTTCAAAATTATAGGCTGTAAAGTACAAAATTGCGGCTATGACCACTTTTACCCCTATAAACACTGCGATTTGTCATAATCATTTTATATAATTCCATGGTATCAAGTCCTCACTGCTTCGGTAATGAACCACCAAAGGCGACGACCTCTTGTTGTTGAATCTAGGTCCAATCCCTATTAGATCTGCTTGTGATCTTCTTTCAATAGTTCTTGATTTTATGCTGCATTAATTAAAAATTAGACAAACCGACAAGTACCTGGAGGTGACAGGGGATTTCCTTTTCCTGTGAGACCATTTAACAAATGATCTACACTGTACCAGTTCCTGCATTATTGTTAAGACATTCAGAAAGTCAAAATGTTAAACTAAATCCAATGCTTATTAAACATATTTGGGTATCTGAACAAAATAAACTCTCTATCTCTAATTGTTATTGTGATATTATTGTTACAATAATTACTATCATACTAGCTACTTAGTTTTCAGAATTTGAACATTTCAAAACATATACTGTGTATTTTGAAAGCTTATAATAATCAGTTGTGAAATGTATGCTATAAATCACTATTCCAGTAGAAGTTAAACAGGAATCATAGAGAGCTTTCCTGTGTTCGATAAGAAAACTTTGTTTTTTGTGATTTTCAAATAGGCTCCGGAAATGAGGAAGGAAAAGTAAACCTATTTTATATTTGTTGATTGACAACCCCAGGGAATTTTTTTTCCGGAGGAATCAGAGGTATTGGTTAATGTTTTGCTCAACATTGAAAGGTAGTATATCTATAAATAATCGATAAATTATCTCTCCAATATCATCCATCATCGCCTAATGAAGGATAAACATACATGCAGAGTCTCAGGCTCTGCTTTTATATACTTTTTCCAGGTGTTGGCTACTTCAATCATGTTTGCCTTGATTTGAGAAAAAACAAAAAAAAAACACTGCGTATATAAAAGGGTAATTAAACCACAAATTACTTCCACAAAAATTGAAATTGGTAATTAAAGTTGCTTGGTGGAAAATGGGTTTATTGCCACAGGTAGGCCACGGAAGTAGTTGCTTCACACCGTCTCCCTCTCATCAGTAAGATCGATGTCCTCGTTTGTGAAAGCGATAATTGACACTTCTTCGACGAAAGGGAAGATTTTAGGAACTGAATACGGCTGGTGTAGAACACAGTGTCGTGATAAGAGCCTAAGAGGTGTGTGATATGACGGACTATTCGAATATTACCTGGTCAAATGGAACGGAAACGATGGTCGAATTGTCTCTCTCCCCTCCGAAACTGTCGGCTATTCAAGGAAATATTATTGCCATTTATCTTACGGCTGTCGGTAAGCGTCTTTTAAATTTATTTTACAATTTTATTTTAAGGAAAATTTTTTTTTAAAAAGGAAAACAATATGTAACAATTAATTTTTAGAATTTTTTTTATTGATATTTATTTTTTTTGTATTTTCCCCTAATTGATTTATTAAAACATTGATTAATCTTACAGTCAAACCTCGTTATCTCAAACTCGAGGTGACCGAAAAGAACTGAGATATACGAGGTTTCGAGATATAAAGATTCAAAAACATAAAGAAGATTGGAGCTTCAAAATTATAAAAGCATATCCATGATATTCAAGATATCGTGGAGACTCTTCTTCAAATTTTTAGAACAGGTTCCAATTAATTATTTTTGTTGACTTTGCACCGGGACCAAATTCCATGATTTAAAGACCCTTAAGTTTTTTGAATCGTACGTGCAAAATTTTAATTTTGTGGATATATACTATGCAAGTACACTGTATTTCTTGACGCACTGTTGGACCGAAATTGATAATTAAAAATGTTAAAACGTTAACATAGTATATTTAGAAAAAAAAAATTCTCCGAAAGTAGATAAATTAATTTAACATGCACGGAGATTTAATGCATTAAATAATTGTTACGTTTTTATACAGACAATAGTTAATAAAAATGTTCTGGCTTATAGGAAAATCATGTATTTTGCGAATATCTTGTTTTGTGGATCTGATGTTAAATGATGCATGGACAAACATCGATGTTCTGAAACATAAAAAGTGGATAAAAGACCAGTACGTATTCCGATATTGAAAAAAGATTTCCCATGGCTTTGAAGTTATATGATGGACAAACATCTACGTTCCAAAACATAAAAAGTGGACGTTTGACCGGTATTCTGATATTTAAACTAACATTAAATTTTGCCTCTCATCTGGTTTCCAAAGATATTCGAAAACAATATATATATACTGTATTGATTTAAAAAAAAAAGGTTTAAATGGCATCTACTGTGCAATTCATTTTCAATTCTTTTGAGAATATTGATAGTTTGATACGAAACATTTTAACCGAATTTACAAGTAAAATCTTATAAGTTTAAACAGTAGCAATGATTGAATTTAAACACAGAATCGATAGATAGTTTAAAACTTCCTTTGATTACACTTATAAACAATCATTGATTTATTTTTTACCGTAATGAAAATGTCGCTCCAGTGTCGGAGATGTGTCCGCCTTGTGGGAAATTAAAAGCGACATAGTAGGTCTCCAAAGTATGACAATGGAAGGTCGGGATAAAAATTTAGTTTTTGTGGGAAAGCCGCTCTATTACCCCTAAGGAATCAGGGGGGAAATATGGATACACGTAAAATCCACTTTTATAATCCACGTATTTATTTTAGGAAACAATAATATGAAATGAAATAAATCGATGTCGAGGGGTATTGATTCTTTATCAGTACTTCATCTGTGTTTGAAATAGCAGTCAATGTACCAAGTACAAATTCAAACAGCATTATTTATATTTCTTGGGGGATTATTTTTGTTGTATTTAGAGGATATCTAAATATGTTTGATTGAGGAAAATCACGCCCTTAAATATCACACAGATCTACTTTGCGTGTGGATTTCCCTGATGAACAATTTTTCCAAACCATTCCATGCCATTCCCGTTGACAATAAAAGCTGAAATTATATTAGCAATTTCTTAATGGCCATTAAATTGAGAAACACAAAACAAATAGCACCCTTGACGTCAAAAATGTCAGGTTAATACCAGAGTTAATACCAAAAATAGGTCATTGTCTTTTTCATAAGGTTTGCTTTGGTTAAAAATTGTCAGATCAGTTTAATACATGTATTTTATTTAAAACAATTTTCCTATAAGCCATAACAATTTTATTAAATATTTGAGGGAAGACAATTGTCCTCTACCTTGACTAGGGTAAACATTGAAAAATATTCCGAAGAATCTGTACTGTGAACAAAATGTCCTCATTATAACTCACTCAAGTTCCTGCAAGAATTTTCTGGATAGAAAAATGTTTTATTAAGTCCAACCGTCTCTTTCTTGACATCATTTCTTGAATATTCCCATGTCTTTCTTCGAAAAAAAAACAACAACATATTTTGTTCTTTTAATATACATGTACCGTTTACCAAGTAATACTTCTCTTTTCCCCATTTGTCAATCTCAAAAGATGATGGATTGAATTACCTTATACTCATTATTGAAAAGTTGGGGTAGTGAAGAGGAGGATGGGGGCATGCGCGTGATACTTAAGGGTAGCCATCCCTTATCCGCAATTCCTCTTGCACTACTGATGGCAGTTTTTAAACTTTCAACAAAGCTTTATTTCATAAAGCGACACTGTGTCATACCTCAAATTTTATGTTTCGATCGAAAACATATCTGGGATTTCTCATGGCAAAACATGGACACTCACATTCTTTCTGTAGTATTACTATCATATTAGTAATACACATCTCTTCTCCGTAATTTCTCCTATATCACAAAAAAAAATTTATGAGACTTTCATGGAAACGTTATTGCATTATGACTTATATGTACCTTTATATATGTGCATTATCTAATTGGACAGATCTATGTTTGGTTTCCAGTAGCAGTAAGATGTGTTAGTGAAACACTAATTGCTCCTGTATAACAAATTTTAGCGAAACTCCAAGGTCAAGGTCAAAAGATATAATTGTTACTCAAGGGACTTGTATCATAATTATACCCGTGAAATATGACAACCAAGGCATCACTCATTCAAAAGTTATAGCCAAGATTTAACTTTTTAAAATGTGGGCCAAACTTCATGGTCAAGATCAAAGAGACATTGATACTACTCGTGGGACAGCCTGATATTGTCATAAGAAATATACATGTAAAAAAAATTAAAGCCCTGTCTCCAACTGTTCAAAAGTTAAGGCCAAGATTAAGTTTTTTTTGAAAAGTAAATCAAAATCAAGGTCAAAGGTCAAAATTGTTAGTATCCAAAGGAAAGTCGTGTCACAAGGAATATATCTGTAAAATATGAAGGTCTTCGAACTAATTGTTTAAAAGACAAAAGTTATGGCCAAGGTATTTAAAGGTCGAGGTCAAAATGTCAAAAAAATATACTTAAGATCTATGAGAGTTCAAAGATATGTCCAATGTTAAAGTTTTAATTTTTTTTTTGCAAACGAGGGTCAACTCTAAGGTCAAATTCAAGCGGTCAAATATGTTAGTGTTAAAAAGAAGGCTTTGTCACAAGGAATACACATATAAATTATGAAAGCCATATAGTAGCCCCAATCAAAATTTATGGGTAAGGTTCAAGTTTTTTTGCGGACAAATATACAGACAGACGGACAGATGGATAGACAGGGCAAAAACTATATTCCAATAATTTTTCGATTACGGGGCATAAAAAGTAATATGCTATAACCATATGGGAACAGAGAAGCATTTTGTGAGCTCAGTGCTCGCGGTCTTTATATATAGTTCGTGATAAAGGTGACCTACTTTTGCCAATCTGATTTCAATTGTACTATAAACCTCTTAATATCAAATCTTATTACGGTGCATAATCTTCCTTTCTTTCAACGTACATCATTCATAATTAGCCATTGTAGACATCGTAGACTACATCTTCTTACTGCGCACGAAGTGGAGTTATACGCAGATATATCAAAGCATTACAGAAATGTCATAATATAGGATACATATATATGTCTCTAGCACTCTTCGATCTGGCTGGACTTCGAAGACATGCTGTTGGCGGCAATTTGATATAAGTAAAAAGTATAGTATTATAATAGTTTTTTGTCTTCTATTCAATTACTTAAAAAGGTACTCCTATTGCAAAAAAGGTGTAAAAATGAAATGGACATAAGAAACAGCATCGCACCTCCCAAATTAAAAATGAAACCTCCGAATACTTAATCCTTACTCTTATACATATTTCTAGTTCTAGACTTAGATGCTTTGATAGGTAAAAGAAAATATTTATATATGCAATGAGCCAATGACTTTGGTATCTGTTAGGCGTCAACTTAGATGTGCAATATGCGTCATACTAGTAGTTTGAAATTAACAATAAAAGAAAAAATAATAATTTTGTGTATGCAATGACTAACAAGTGCATTTAGTTAGTGCGTCAATATAATTTATTATATGTACAATGTATGTATCGAAGATTTAACAAAAAAGAATACAGTAACATAATTTTGTATATGCAGTGGCTTAAGGAGTGCGTTGGTATACAGTCAAACCTCGTTGACTCGAACTTGACGGAACCATGAAAACTTCGAAATATCCGAGGATTCGAGATATCAGGGATTATTTACTTACATAGATTCATCGTCGGTTACCCACGGGTGATTCACGTCGATTCTTTCTATCATCAAGGAAGCTTGCGGACTCAAAACCCGTGGTTTGCGACGATGACATAGATCTTGAAATAAACAAATTTTAAAAGGGGTGGTCAAAATGTTCGCAAACTGTCTGGTATTATTACCTGGAATTATTTCTTTGAAAGGAATAAAATTAGGTTTCTAAGATTATTATTTTTTAAAGTAGTTTCGTACATTTTTAATCCACACCTCCCTCTTCTTCTCATGAGTAAGGAGTCGATCCTTACGTCGCCGGTTCGAATCATACTATTGGACGTGGAGACCGGTCCTTCGGATGAAGCCGTATAAACCAAGGTTCCGTGCCGCAGTAGGTGCTGGCACGAAAAGGATCACTCACTGTTCAATGGCCCTAAGTGCCGAGTATAAAACACAATTTGTAGCTCTCCACCGGCAAGTGGTTACGTTTCCATATGAGTGAAAAATTGTCGAGAGAGAAAATATAAACAACATAGGCTAAATTCAATTGCGAGCCTTTTCTCATGTGCAAATCACGTGGTCCAGGCGGTCAGCCATTTTTTTTGGTCAAAGATTACTGGGTATATCCATAGGACATCAATATTGATTTGTAAATAGTTACAATCTGGCCTTTATCTCGATCACTCAGGCCTTGACAAGATCAGACCGTCCGTCGAACTATTGTGTTAAAAGCAATCTGTTGATAAATCAAATATAAGATTTATGCAAATTTGACCTCCCTACTTTACAAGAGGTCAACTCTTTATATGCAAAATATGACCTAATATTCCAACTTTAAGGAGATGTACTCTTCTCATTATAGAGGTCGACTTTTTCTTGTGCAAATACGATCTTTCTAATTAAAAGAGGTCGTCTTTTTTTTTTGTTAAAAAAAGACCTTTCTAATTAATAGAAGTCGACCTTTTCTTCTGTAAATACGACCTTTTCTAATTAATAAAGATCGACATTTTTTTCTGTAAATACGACCTTTCTTATTAATAGAGGTCGGTTTTCCCTCGTGCAATGTCCTTTCCTGACCACCCACAAGGAATATAATCTTCTTAGGCTTGACGCAATCACACAAACTATATTAATCTTCTTCATTAATTCCATCCTGACATTTCTCTCTCAAATGATGTAACGTCATGCAACACATATATTGCGAGCTCAGTGTCCAAAAGATGAAAAACTGTCCCTTCTTAACATCAATAATGCATAGTATAACTTACTGGTATTATGGATCTTCGTGCTTTTTATGGAATAATGATCAAGAAGCAGAAATGATCAATTGCAATCTTACGCCGTACTTTATTTCTGACTGTGCTACTTTAACACGAACTTAGTATTTTATGATAAATATATTAATATTCATCCCTCGCAGTGTAAATTCAGTTGTGAAAAGTAATTACAATTTCAGCATCTGTTGGTTTTAGAACTAATACAGTCAAAATTGCCATGTTATAAAGTAATTGAAACACAAACCTCATGCCTGATTTACTACAAGAAATCAAAACAAGAAAGCCAAGCATTTTATAAATGGTAAAGCCAAGTTGGGCTGAGCGAAAAAAACAACATTTATTCAAATGCTTGTACAACATCTACAATACCAGTCTGTTTTCAATCTTGACTGACAACATATTACCAAGTGGAAATCTGCTCTTATTGGATACAGTTCTCGACAAAACTGTCTGTCCATCTCTCCCAAGAAAGTGGACTAAAATAGATATAAATGTTGCAGAAACAAGTATATACCCCTCCCCCTCCATTTGGTAATATTCAAAGGGAATTGCTTTGAATTAAGGATGTATATATGTAATGATCGGGAAAAACAACTGGTTACCTATTAATGCCTCCACTTTTGTGGAAGTATCATAAGGGGTTTTATTTCTGCAAAGGTACCAAAGTAACAAAACTGATGTTTGTAGAGCAAACGGTTCTACAGATAGTGAGCTTTCAATACATAATGCATGTTTTTATGTTTAGTGTCAATAGATCTTTAACTTTTTATTTGTGACTTAAATGACGTTATCAATTCTATGCCAAATTGACTCTTGGCCTTTGATCTTGTGATCTAAAAGTAATAAGGTTCAAAACTCGATCCTTCAGGGGAGATATGTTTCAAGTTTAATGTCTGCCATTCGAAGGGTTTTCAAAATATTGAGGTCGCCCGCATGACGCAGTAGTGTCAGCGATTGCTGGAGTCGATCCTTACATTGCGGGTTTGAATCCCACTGTGGGACGTGAAGACTGGCCCTTCAGAGGATACCCTATAAAGCAAGGCCCTGTGTCGCAGAAAAAGAATCTGGTACGTAAAATAGACACCTCACTGTTTAAAGGCCCTGAGTGCACGAAGTCAACATGAGTGAAAAATTCTCGATAGGGACGATTTACAGCGTACAATCAATCAATCAAATGGGTAAACAATCTTAAATTCTCGACAGGACTGATTTTGTGACTGTGTGGTGAAACATAAGACACAGGGTTTCTTTTCATTTACACGACACTTAACAAAATAATACCGTTTATATTTCTATTTCAACGCAAAGAAGTACATGTATGAAAGCTCTCGACTAGGCCGTGTACACGTATAAAAGCTGTGTACATTAAAGTCACATATCTAAAAATGGCCATGTTGTAAGTTATTTTGAAAAAAAAATGTCCTAACCTAATTTTTTACGTTAAATTGGAGGCTTTTTCTTTCTAAATGGATATTTTCTGATATGAGCAAAATTCCCATTTTCTTTATTGATTTAGTACCTCTTCTTTTTCAGGAATTTTATCACTGATTGGAAATGGAATTACCATTGTGGTCATCTGTCGATTCCAGAAACTTCGAACAACGGCCAACATCTTCATCGCAAATTTGGCGGCAGCGGATTTGGCCATTACAATCTTTACTTTCCCTTTCTCTATAATTTCTCATTTCTATAATGGGTAAGTAGTCTCAGTAACTTCATAAAGTACGTAGACAATGTGGTTCAGTGGTCGAAAGGGTTATTCATTCACTCAATCTGAAGCCGGTTTGAATCCAAGTTTTGCAACTGAATGTTTTGCTTATGCTTGCTTGACCTTGATCTCCATCCTTTCAGCTATAAATAAGACTAGTAACGAACTAGTGTCCCGTTTATGATGAGTTGATGGGTTTTATCTACTTAACACGGCGGAAATCGGGTAAAAGCATCCGTACATAAACCATTATGTCTGATAGGCTGAAGTGATGAGTACTGCATTCTTGCTTCCTTATGGAACCCAAAATGTTTAATTACATGTATACTCTTTTAAGGTCAGACGACAATTTTCTGGAATACTTGTTTTGCATCCCTTTTTAAATTAGAAATTAGAAATTTGTAAATAATTTGTAAATCATTACGGCGACGTCACATACAATACACATTAATATTTTTAAAAACAAATTAAAAGAAAATGAAAAATATTGAATACAAATTTTAAAAGATTACAATACCTGTGAATTTTATTATTTACATATGAATTCTTTTCTTAGTTTTATTTTGTCCTCATTGCGTTTGGAATAGAATCAATCTATAATTGTTAACTACTATTAAAACAAACAAACTGATGCTTATCCCAAAAGGCAATCTTGGTAACCCATGATTCTTATTTCGCTAGGGTTTGGGTTTAATTTCGTTAACCTTCTGAATTTTGAAAGTACATGGAAAATGTTAACAAGAGTAATTATAAGTTTTCCATGGGTGTGTTCTTCAATTTTCATGAATTTCGCCTAATCCGATACACAGAAACTGGTCCTATGAATTATTTTAGACGAAATCTGGACTCATTTCGAAAAATTAGAAGTGGGAAGCTTTAATTTCGATTGAATGATTTTGTGATTTTTGTGTTTATTTCTAATAGACCGAGCATTTTTGATGGATAACTTTTCTTGCTTCTGAAAAATTCTTATTAAACTAAGCTAAATTTTAGTTAGAAATTTCAGAAGAGCAAGCGCGGGTAACTATTTGATAGACATCGATACTGACCTTGTCCGCAGAGCAATTGTCTGTGAAATATAGATACGTCCATTACATATTTCTGATAATTAATAATTTTCTACATAAAGGAAGAGCAGTAAGTAGGTGCAAACTACCCGCGATCACAATCGAACAGGTGCGCTATTTTTCTTAGTTACACAATAATAATTATTTTATTTTTAGCTTATACTCATTCGACCCAGCGTCAAAGGTTAGAAATCTTGATAATACTAGGAAAGCAAATTGCTTCAATCTGTGTATCTTGTATTTTGCAGAAGACAACCTTTTTTTATTTAAAAAAAATCGAAATTTTCTATGATAATAAAATTTTATATAACTGAATATAAAATGAAACCCCAGACTTGCCATCAATTTTAATACTAGTAGATATGAAATGTTCGTATTGTTTAAGTACTTCAATTGCCAAGAAAATGTATCACAATTACAAAGCCATTTGTAAATTGGGATAACATTTATCATTGTCGCTTTAGTCTTCTGAGAAGAGGTATTTATTTCGTGTTTATTGGAATAGTTGGCGAGAAAGGTGCAATAAATTGCGTTCATTAGAATACAAACCTGCTAAATCCTCTTCTTTAACCTCGTGATCGTTGACCTAATGCAAACCCTTATGAAAACTCTCCAGTTCTATATTAAGCGTAAGGTTGCGAACCTTTACTAAGCTATCTTCATCGACTTCTGTGTCTGATGGACGTATGAGAGCAATATTTGTTTCCTGTAATTTCGCTGTTATTATTATTATGATGTATTTGATAAAGTTTATAATTAATAAATTAATGACAGATTCCAATTTTACTAATGCATGGTTTATAGTTAGAAAGGACTCCTTAATTTCACTGAATTATGATTAAACACTTTGATATAAACATGTAGTAATCGTTTCTCTTATTTGAAACATGAATAATTCAACTACATCATTTCGTCTTTAATTCATGTTAAAAATTTCGTTTATTGGAGAAACCAGCTTTTTAAAAAACATATAATTGAAAAATGACGACAAGGAAATGTACATTTACATCTAAATTTACAATCTTTAGAATTCAACTATATAATATTGGCTAAATTCACTAATTTTATGCCGACGCTATAATGTAAGGCTTCTAAAAAGAGCTTATTTAAAACACCATCTCCTCTTGTCCATTGGGAAATCTCAGAAAGTCGTCCTCGGGTACTCTTTATGAAGGCTTATCTAAAGCTTAAAAAGTGTTCAATAAAGAGGAATGTCGTATAAGGATTTAGAAACAAAGAAATTAATAACTGGGGTGATTCAAAGCATTTTTGTTGATTATGTCCTTGATTTTAAATATCATAGAAAATTAGGACTTTTCCTCGGATACAATAGTTATGTTTCTTTTTCGATAATGTTTTGTGAAAGCAAACTTTTGCTTTATCGTTTTTATATCTCCTTATATATGTTAATTCAAAAACTTCTATATGAGAAAAAGAATCTATAGAATGTAACCGTATAATGTAAGGCTTAATTCAATAATCTTATTCCAACACTTTAATGTAAGTCTTTCCGTAGGATAATGAAGAGGCTATTTAAAACACCTTCTCCTAGCTCTTGCCTATTGAGAAATCTCAGAAAGCCTTCCACGAAAACTCTTTATGAAAGCTAATCATAAAGCTTTAAAAAGTGTTCAATAAATAGGGATGCTGAAAGGATTTAGAAGCAAAATAGTTGATAACTATTTATTTATTAAATGCATTATTGTTGATTAAGGACATACGCAATGTAGTTTGCACTTTATTGGGTTCTTCCCTGAAGTTGAAGAGTTCAATTAAATGAAGGACTTGTGTGTAATACTTTTAATGTCTATATATGGGTTTGTAAATCTCTTCTAAAACAATTTTTAATGAAAAAAATCTGGAATTTATGTTTTGTAATTTTTGTACATTTTTCTTTGAACAATGCAAAGTTTTTTCCGGATATAAAGAAAAAAAATTAATGTTTATTTTTTCGATAATCTTCTCTAAAGCAAAGGATTTATTTCTTTACATATTTTTATACAAAAACTTTTACATAAGAAAAAGAAAACACTTGATGTGCTCTTCAACTTGACATTCAGATAATATCTATTTATATACTGTATTAACTATTCATTTTGCAATTATTTATCAATTAACGATTATAACAGCTACTTCCAAGACGATTTTAAAAATAAACTTGAAATATCCCAGTTATCTTGGATTTCTTAAAGACGGAGTGTGACATATCATGTTTTACTTCACGATAGGTCGTAAGGGCCAACTAACCATTAAAATATATTGCAGATGAGATGGCTTCATTTTTTCCATGGTCGACTTTATTTATGTCCACCATCACCTGCTATGGATATATAAGTTGGTGTTACAGGAATTCCATAATCCTACTTTAAAGTTAACATATTTCGTAAAGTCTATGGTCGTTTTGATGACTCTTGATAAATAGCGTTGTGTTTTGGCTGACGTGCTACAGAGGAGTTGTTAGGTCTTTGTTTTTATACTTAGTTTGATTACGGAATGTTCCGTCTTCCTGATCAATATATATGGCGCTCACGACGGATGTGACCGGTAAACAGGATGCTCACCCTCCTTGGCACCTGATCTCACGACGGGAATTTCAGAGGGTCCGTGATTTATGCTCTGTATTCAAATAATGATTTTTTGTAGTTTTTTTTTTTTTTTTATCTAAGACCGACTGCTGTCCATTACCTCCACCTTCATTCACCAGAAAGTTGGCTTTATTTTTTCCCTGTAAATGTATTATTTCCTTTTGTCAGCAAAGCAAAGCAATGCAATGCCTAAGCCAAAGTTTTCCTAATTAGTGAAAGTTGAAAGATTTATCAATAATTGGAGAAATGATCTTTATATGAAATTGTACCAGGTGTTTTAAATCGATCATTGTTTGTAGATACAGTTAACAAATTGTTGATCTTGGCGCGTATAAAAGTCGAGTTAACATGTATTGCAACGACACCATTTTGAATTAATCTTTAGAATTTTGCCGCAAATTTATGATTTAGACAAATTTATTAACCTGACACCAATAATGAAACATTTTTTTCCACCAGGAAATTTTTTCCCGATCTTTTAGACAGTAATGAATTTAAATCTAAGCAAAATAATTTCTTACAAATGAATTTCTTATATTTTAATTAGTTTAATTTTATACAAAACTGAAATTGTGCTTTTTGATACTCCTTCGTTAAAAAAGCTTTTCATGAACAAAAGCATATTTTTATTTAGGGATAACTTCGATTGGAGTTATAATGATGATGTATTTGATAGAGTTGATTATTTATAAATTAATTTACAGATTCCAATTTTACTAATGCATGGTTTATAGTTAGAAGAGCTCCTTAATATAGCTGTATTATGATTAAACACTTTGGTATATACATTTAGCAATCGTTCTTTCGTTTGAAACATAAATAATTCAATTACATCATTTTGTCTTTATTCATGATAGAAATATGCTTAACATATTGAAAATGACTTCAAGAAAACGTACATTTATATCTAAATTCGTAATCTTTAGAATCCAATCATACATGTATTATATAAGGATTCTAAAAAATCTAACATTATCACAGGATAACGAAGAGGCTATTAAAATGCCATCTCCTCTGGCCTCTTGGGAAATCTCAGAAAGCCTTCTTCGAGGACTCTTTATGAAAGCTAATCATAAAGCTTTAAAAAGCGTTCAATTGAGAGAAATGTTGTAATGTTTTAGAAACAAATTAGTTGATGACTGGGTGATTTATTTTTATGCATTATTGTTGATTAAGTGCTTAAACTGTTTTGATTTTTAATAAGATAGAAAATAAGGACTTTCTGTAATGCAAAGGATTTATGTCTTTATATAATTATTATATTCATTCAAAGATTTTACATGGAAAAAAGAGAACCCTTGCTGTGCTCTTCAACTTGACATTCAGAGTATTTATTTATATACCGTAATAACTATTCATTATGAAATTATTTATCAATTAACAATAACTACAGTTATTTCCAAGACCATTTATATATTGACGATATATCCAGTCACAGGGACGAATGTCTTGCTAAATTTGATTTTAAGTAATCACTTTATAACAAAATTTGTGTATATACGAGGGTTGTCCAAAAAGTTCGTGGACAATGACGTTTTTGTTAAAATAAATTGTTCTATATACATCTTTTATATATCAAAATATATACATCGAAAAATGAATACTATAAGATAAAGACATAGATGATACATGTAAGTGTACATGTACATCAAAGTTTAAGTAAAATAGAAGATTTCGCTCTCGGTGCAACTAACCTAATTTATCAAATTCAAAACTTTGATAAATCAGTGCATTAAATGAAACTGACAAAAGAATCAATTATTTAAAAAAAAAAATGATGCCCAGCGCGAGGCTCGATCCAAAAACCGTTCTCTTGCAATGCATGGAGCAGGTAGCCCATCTTACTGAGCTATTGCTACCATTTACATAGTTGGCTTTTTTGGGGAAAAGTTCATTTTTTATGGTCTCTGGGTTTTCTCTCCATTTTGTGCAATGTAGGTTCGTTTCCTTGAATTAAAATGCACACAAATAACGTTTCAAAATCATGGAGAGAAGACCCAGAGATAGAGAATTTTTCTAGACAAACGTGTTTTAAAATGTACCATTTCGTTCCAAATGTCTGATCTAGCCAATTTTCTAGATATTTTTAGCAAATCAAAACTCACTTTCAGGAAAATGTTTTTCTTTCCCATTTCACAGGAACCCATAAATAAATTTAAAAAAAATTAAAATTGCATGAGACATGGCGATAAAATTTTTACTTTTAAAGTACGCCCAGATTCCTGCCGAATACTACTAGTAATCAAAGCGCCCTCGTTCTTTTAAGATCGACACCTGTCCGTTATCTTCACTTCTTACATTCAACAGAAAATTGACTATAATTTATTTCCCTGTAAACAAATTATTTCCTGGTGTCAGCATAGCAAAACAATGCAATGCCTAAACCAAAGTTTTCCTAATTATTGAAAGCTGAAAGCTCTATTAAAATTGGAGAAATAGATCTTTTTATGTAATTGTACCAATTGTTTTCACTCGATTTTTTTTGTTAGTACAGTACACAAAGTCTTGATCTCAGCATAAAGTGGATGATACATGTATCTGTTATGTAACAGATAGTATATTACAACGAAAAAGATAACCGAAACAAAATGTGCCGTAAAATCGATGAAATTTTGCAAAAAATGAGAAAATTCGGAAATTGATCTATTTCCTGACCTCTCTGTGACCTCTCTATATTCTAAATCTTGAAACCTATACTCATTTTGTGACAGCAGGCCCATGTTTTTATCGATAAGTTGTTGGATCATTCTGAAAGACACCCAAAGCCAGGGGCCAAATAAGGGTCTACCCTATCTTGTCCTTTAATAACCCGAATTCAATAATTGAACAAAATTTTTACTAATACAATTTTTTTCAACCTTTAGACTATAATGAACTAAACTCATTGTAATTTAATTTCTTATTAACGGATTTCTAATTCGTTAATTTTATTTTTATGCATAACTGAAATTTGCTTTATGATACTCCTTCGTAAAAACTTCTCATAAACAAAATCATATTTTTATTTTGAAAACATCTCGATTCCAGATTCAAGATTTGAAAATGATTTCGTCGTCTTTGGTTTGTTTTTCATTATTGATCCTAACATTTCAAGTTTTATCGAAACAATCATTGGATTTAAGATTACACAGGCATTTAATTGATGCATCCGTTTAATGCTTCGTTTGTGGCGCCACTTAAAAAACTCATTTCTTTGTTTTAAGCCATACGTAGCAGGTCTATGACCGTACACAGAATTTAAATAAGAATGTCGTTCTTAATTAACGAAAGAAAAAAAAACCTGAAAATCTCTTTTCATGTCGTGTGCATTAGAATTTTATGACACTGAACTTTACCCTCATAACTGAAACAGGAGAAAAGTCTACATCGCTCACCTGAGCACACTGACATGGAATAAAGAAATAAGTTCAGTATTGAAATTTACAGGGGAGTGGGGAAATTAAAATTAGCTTACCAAGGATGCTTCCTTTTCAAAAATAACTAATTATGACTTTGGTGTTTTTAGTCGAAGAATTTCAAGTTTTACTTCTTGAGTTTTCCTTTCTAAAAATCCTATCATCATCGTGGCCCAACCGTACCCATACAAAATTTGAACAACTATTGAATTTACACTAAGAT
Source organism: Saccostrea glomerata (assembly GCA_003671525.1). Classification (NCBI taxonomy): domain Eukaryota; kingdom Metazoa; phylum Mollusca; class Bivalvia; order Ostreida; family Ostreidae; genus Saccostrea; species Saccostrea glomerata. The sequence goes on along the minus strand of PRKT01000135.1, from coordinate 680,400 downwards.
GGATGTAAAACTATCCCTAGCTGTATGTATCCCTGTCTGTCTTACTGTTACGCCTGAGAGATGCAGTCAAATCACAACTTCTCATATTTGCTGTAAATCTTTTTTAGCGAGAATTTTATTTTGTTGGTGTATTTTTATGTTACACGAGTTACTAAAAATGGATTTTCATTCTTTGTCGTGTCATATCATAAAGTATTCATTTCTTCGACTTCTTTCGCAGACCCATTTTTTCAATTTAACCCAAACATGCCAGAAAACACACCAGCATGTGAATGAGATGCAAGTTTGTTAAAATGAAGGACATGATCATATCTAACGCAAAATTTTTATCTCAAATAGAAACAGTGAAAAAATAAGGTAAAGTACCTAACCAAAAACTTTCGAAAAATTACTCAAATTAAGCTATATTAAAAAAAATATATCGTTAATAGTTAACGATACCAGACTATTGGATAACTTTTTTTTCAAATGCACTGCTATATTCTGCAGTGAATTATGTCATTTAACTTGTTATTTGCAACAATTATGGTTTTCCTGCTATACTGTATACCCCTGAATTGATTCTTTTGTCGTAGAATGAATGATAAGGGGGTTTCATTGAATGGCAACAGTTTTCTTTTAGATCGGAAATGAAAAAATCTGTATGCGTATTCGTTTACCTTTAGATTAAGAAAAAGTAAGAAAATTGTCTTCATTTAGGACAATTTCACAATTCAACAAAGACAGGAAAGGTTAGTGACCTTCAGATTGGAAAGTCTAACTCTTTGTAATTCTACCGCGCGTTTTACAACTATATGTTTTCACTAACGAGAATCTCTATTCAGGTTTCAATGAAAACTCATGAATTCTTTGTCAGATATGACACGAATCGGGACTTCCTTATTCCCTAGCAAATTGTATTGGAAGAAATCACAAAAATGTACTTCTTAATAGCTAAATTAAATATGATCAATAGGATTGATTTGAGTAGGCTAATGTTTTTCTTCTCTTATGAAGGAATTTAATAATTTTATAAAACATACGATGAAACATTTGTTATAGTATATTGATAAATGCTTAATTTTTTTCAGTATTTCCACATTAGAATAGTAGATATTTTTTTGATTTGCCTAATTCAGACTCATCATTAAAAATAAAACATTCCTTATCGGTGTTTCTCTGTCTTTGTGTTTTGATGTAATCGGTCTACAAGGGATGCTTACCTTTTCTAGTCACCTGATTCCACCTTTAAATTTTTCAAGGGTCGGTGTCTGATTCGTACTATTTGTGGTTTATTTTGGGTTTTATTTTTTGTTGGTGCATGTGATGTGTGTTTTTAGATTGATCAGTGTTTCTTATATGCAAGTATTTCTTTGTATTCGCATTAAAAGGATAGAAACATCGGGCCAAAACTTTAGTAAACTTGTTTTAAAAAAACTCAGATTGCCCTTTTGAACGCCCAAACACAACTTTAAACTTGAGCGCTAATTTTTCTGGACTCTCCCCACCACCACCAACATATAAACGATATAACATATAACAAACCAACCAAGAAAAAAAAAGAATAACTAATTTACTATGGATGAATCAAGTTTTACATGGCTGTTTGTATAGCAAAAGTACTCTTTTCGAGAACAGCAAAGGAATGACCAGTCATACTGATATGTATATATATACGTGGGTGGTGTAGTTTCAAGTTTGTTCACAATGACCCCATGGGGAGAATGGTACTACGTATCATGGACAATGAAAGTTTTACACTGGAAAAAGTCTCCGATTATCTTCTTTTCAAGAACATCAAGACCATGATTGATCAATTCATATGGAAGCATATAAATTAAAGTTGGTTCAAGCCATGTTCACAGGCAATAAGGTGCAATCATAGTTCTATATGAGAAAAGTCTACATGTACAAAAACATTATAGGATTTTATTTAGAAAAGTTCAGCAAAGCCATGATGTTCATTCTTATTTCCATGGAATGTATATTCAAGTTTGTTAAAATTGTGACTCGTGGGGTTATAGTGAAGTCACAATGGATAATAAAGATTTACATTGGAATGCACATTAAAATTCTTTTTATATCCTCTTTTCAAGATCAGGAAAGCCTCAAGTTGCTTAGTAATTTTAGGTAGTGTATAGAGTCAAGTTCATTTTACCCACTGCGGTAGAATGAACATATGGAGATCATATATAGTTTTCAAGATCAAAAATCCAAAAAACAATACAAAATAGGAGCAGAGCAAAGGATGACCTCCAAAACATCAGAGATGGGATCAGGTGCCATGTAGGAGTGAGCATCCCTTGCCGACCGGTCACACCTGCCGTGTGCTCCTTGTCATGGTCGGGAAATGACAGAAAAATCAGTCGTGAATTCCGTATGTAAATAATACACTAACAATCAGCATGAAAAACGTCAGTCGGCATTTGGCTCAATGATAAATTGTATTTGCTGACAAAGTCATTGTATCGACTCTAGAACTTACGAAACGATGACTTAAACGAGAATGGGATTTCAATAGCTGATTCAAAGTTTTACATAGGAATTTATAGGAAAAAGAAATAGAATAGCCACTGGGTTATTTATAAAATAGAATGCATGGTCAGATAGTCAGGTAGGCTTTTGTGGTTCAAGGGTCTCTTGCTTATGTTTTAGACTTCAAACGAAAAACTCTGCTAATGCAATTATTTTTTTCATTCTTGTTATTTCCGCTTTTTTCATTAACTACTGTGTCTTGAGAAGAAATAAATCAATTTTATTGATAATATAAAATGGAATGTAGAAGAAAATACGGAACAAGATTTATATTTCAATTGATTAACTTCGAAGTAAACATGCTTTCGAGTGCAAGTCGCAAAGTATACAATCGAAAACAACCAGACCTTATTTTCTTTTAATTTTATCCTGTGCTTGATTTATGTAAAAAAAACAATGATCACAGGAATGATCGAAATCCCGAATGAGATTGGAAAATAGAATTTCGTTGGGATTATCGTTGTCATGGCAAATAACTGCTGACAAACAAAAATCCAAAAAAGAAATAAACTTTTTGAAAAAAGTCTCAAAAATGTTAAACACAGGCATGACATTTCAATGTATGATGTCTGTGTCGGTGTTTCAAGAGATTTCCAAATTAACACCTCAAGTGTGAAAGCTATCCATCGATTAATCGATTGTTTTTTATGTTAATTGTGCAATTCATGTTTCAATTTTATAGAATACTAATTACCGGTATATTACATCTATTTATCTAGCAGTACCACATGTTTCTCGGAAGTCGATCATACTTGTTTTCTTTGATGATTTCTAAATGATGAGCTTCTTTTACTGATAATGAACTTGAAAGCAAGATTTCTTATAATCAATGCAGTCCTGTACTAAGTTGATTCTAGTTCCGAGCTTAATCAAGGGTATATTTGTGGTTTTGCTGCAATTATTAGCTGATAGTAAAAAAAAATACCACGATTTAAACACTTATAAAGAATGTACTGTTTTTAAGGATTGAGTGAAATATTGTCCCATTAAGATCTGTTCATAGATTTCATAAATAAATTGTTCCATGTTTTATGCATTTTTTGCCGTTTTTTGGAAATTCTACCACCTTTCGAGAAACTAAGAACTACATGTATTAGTTTTAATTCAAATGAGACCTAATCAACTAAGAACTATTACTTGTAATTTTAACTTATCAAAGGGAAGTCATTAAAAAACCGACAAAAGAAAAAAAGATGTACATAACAACAAAGGAAATCCTTAAAGCCATATATGGCGTATGTACAATGAAAATTATTAGATTAAAATTATAAGAACATATTATTTGTATCGTCACTTAATATAAAGATAGAACTTTTCCGTAAATTACAAAATCTAAGTCAATTGCGTTATAAAGATATCACAATTTAATTCGGATTCTCGGAATTTTCTCCGACTCGGAAGAAAATACAAAAGATTTAGATAACACATTACAGAGAAGATAAAATCGTATTTTTAGTTGAAACGAGGTCTTCTCCGTGTTCAAAATTGTATGAAAAGTTTTGATTTAAATGTATTAACTATATTTCTTTACTTAGTTTTGTATTTTTCAAAAAAAAATTTTTTTGATCAGTTACGCCATATATGGCTATAAGGACTTGGTAGGGATTCCTGGAAGCTCGCCTTTTTATGCAACTGTGTAAAAGAAAGAAGCTTAATTATTCAACTGGGCCAGGGACAAAACAGTAGACGACCTAACTTAGGATGTTAATTAACTTTATTATGAAGGAAACGATGAAATCTAATGAAATGATACAGAATTACGTCAGATATTTTATTAAGGATAAAGGAAATAATAAAATTGATGAAAAAGAACTATGTGACATAAAACAGATTTGTAAAAGGACGTCAAAATAATGGATAAACCGAGACACGTATGGACAATCGAACAACCTTGAACGTCACTTCCTATTGAATTCTGGCGCCTAAGTACAAAAAAAGTCAAATCTTTCTTATTTATATCAACTCGAAGCGAGATTGTTCAGTTAATACAGTCGTCATTGAATGTTTTTTTAATAAAAGTATAGGAAATAACCTGCCATTGACATGTGGATAAACGGAAATTGTGTTCAGAAATTTAATATCATAATAATAACGTTGGTTATGTGTTTCGTGCAACAATTGATGTGACTTTACTTCGTTTTTAAAATTTATTTTTATATAAAATTTAAAAATATATATATTTTTAGGCAAAAATTAATTATATTTTAAGTATTGATAAACAAAAATGACATCCTATTTTAAAAGAGTTCAAGCAACAGTGACATGTCTATATACAAAGATTCTTTCCTTTATATTCAGTTGAGGATTAAGTTGATTTTCAGATGTCAGGGTTTAAAACTTAAATCTTTAGGATGAGCGGGTTGTCAGCAAGAATTCCAGGAGTGCTTACACCGAAGCAGAAGCTAACGTTAGATTAGGCCTTAAGGACACTTCTGTTCTGCTTTCTACAAATCCTGTTAATGAAACTTGTATCCTGAATCCAAGAATCACGATTAGCAGTGTAAACCTTCGATTATTCAGACCTAAAAGAAATTTGGTTTAACACCTATTTGCAAGATAATGGCTTCTGATTTATTATTTATTCTGAAGGTGTAAAATTTCCTTGAAAAGAAATGATGTTAAGAGACTGATTACATTTTGCATCAAATTAGGCGCAATCAAGTCGACACAGAGGAAAGTTAAGAAAAGGTGTGCTCTTGTTCCTCGATTACGTGTCTGTTTACCCTGTTCAGGTAATGGTCAGTTTAAGCAGCCAAGTGTAGTTTTGAATTGCTACTTTCCCTAACTCTTTACACTTTCCCCTTTTCCTTTCTTTTTGTTTTCTTCGCTTCTTCACTTTTAATTCCTTCTGTGTTGCGATCAATTTGGAAATCAAGATTCTGTCATAGTATAATGTTGATGAGGTTTGTGTGTGTGTGGGGGGGAGGGGGGTACCAATTTTTCAATAGTGGGAATTCAATGCTTGAACGTCGTTGAACTATGTTTCTTGAAAGGATTGCAATGCCAATTTTTTAATAATTGATTGCAATGCTTGAGCAACGTTTAATTGTTGATGAATTTTTGTTTGTTTGTTTTTCCTTTTCCTTTCCTTTCTTTTCTTTTCTTTTTTTTTTTTTTCTTTTTTTGATGATTAGAGGTTTTTTTTTTAGAATTTATATGCTAACTTCTTCAATAATAAGATAGAGCATTACTAGATCAGAAGCATATTGATGTCAAGAAGGACAATTTTGTAATAAGGAAATATAGTGTCTTATTTGTCCGTTCCTTTGTGGATGAGACAAGGATGTTTTGAACGACATTCGTTTTATTGGTTCAGGCATTGGAAGGGGGGAGAATGCGTTAAACATCCTATCTTATTTACAGCTAGCAAACAAGTTGTCTGATCATAAAAAAAATTACACTCTATTGTTTTGAAATGTGTGTTTTCTGTAACAGAAGGGGATGAGAATAAATTATTATACTGATTTGATTATGGGACTTTAAAGATTAGAAAAATATTCTATACGTACATGTATATAAAATTTATGTATATATGTGGCCGTTGAATTTGTTTCATGTTCTTCTCAATGGCATCCGATCCCACCTCTGATGTTTTGTAAGTCCGTGTTTGCTTTGCTCCTGTTTTGTATCGTTTTATTGCCTTTTGATCTTGAATACTGTTCGTTATCTCCATACGTTCCTTTCAACTTTCATAACAAATTTCACTCAGTAATTGTAAATAAAACTTTAAATCCTGATACCTTTCATGGTTCAGTCTTAAAAATATTCCATATCATAAGACAATCAAAGAATTCTTTTTGGCACAAATATGTAGAAATGCATCTGCAATAAAAAAAAATTAAGCATGCCAAAGTCACCAATGTCAATCCCAATGTCCTTTTCATTAATTGCTGTGTTATTGATCGAAATTCCAGAAATCAACTGTATCGAAAAGAATAAAATCTGCTTTTGAAATCTGGAAGGATTGCTGATGCTACAGTCTTATACAAAGGATAATGATGTGTAATTTTTTCCTTTGACAATCTATATTATTATATTGTATTGCTTTCAAGGAACAAATAGTTCAAAACGGATGACATAGAATCTTCGAATATTAATAATTTTATAAAGAAAATCTTACAAAAGGTACTTCCTTACATGAGAGTGTGAGTTATTAAAGCAACTCGGTATGATATTCCAAATATTCATTACAGAACATTGAAATAAACAAATCAGATTAAGAAAAATAAAATTTGGTAGAACTTATGTTTGTTTTCTTTTGAATATATGATTCTTGCACATTGAAAGACCTTTGCTGAAGATTTTTCACCAATTTTTATTTATCCTTTTGTATTTTGTGGTAAATTCTTCACTATTTGTAATTTGAATTTTTTATTGTTTCAATACGATTGAAAGCATGCATATCTAAAAGTTTTTCGCAAAGCATTTTTGAGTTGCATTCAATGTAACATTTAAAAAAAAAAACTACAAAAAGCTAAGTACAAAAAGGTCTACCTCCTATATGGTGATAAATAAGAATATGAGACTGTGAAATCACCGACAATACCTTTAATTGCAGACAAGACAGAGGAAAAAACGGTACATGTACCTCTACTGTCTAAACGAACTTTGTTCTGCCTATGAACATTAGAATTCTTTGTGCAAAGTGACTTGCAACAAATCTTACGATATATCGTAAGAGAAATTGCCAGCTTATACCCATACCCTTTCCAACATTTTACGAGATTCTTACGTTTTAACAAAATTCGTATTAAATTTATGAAAGCACTACTCCTTTCTTTTTTTCATTGTATAAACCTATACACTGAAACGAAAACGGTGAAGATGATAAACAGTGATTTATCTCAAAGAAAATCTTCAAAAAATTCAAATCTGTGAAGAGAATATAAACAGGTACCCTGGAAATTCCAGAGGTGGGATCAGGTGCTCAGGAGGAGTGAGCATCCCGTGGCGACTGTTCATCCCCGCCGTGAGCCTTATGTAATGATCAAGTAGATGGTACATTTTGTATAATTAAATTCAGTATTCAACAAAGGCTTAATATTGGTATGAAACAAATCAGCCAAAATACGACTCAATGATAAGTCATATTTGCTAACTTGTTCATTATTTTGACCATAGAAATTACGGAATGCTGACATTAAACGAGGTTGTTGAAATCCCTGTAGCATCAACGTTTCTGTCAATAGCCTGCATCGGTTTGAAAATCAATCGTACTCGGAGCATGCTATTGACTTATGAATAAATTGGTAGAACTTAAGACTCTATGTCTTGAAAAGAATTGATATCAACGGACAAACAAGGTATCAAAGGTGTGATCAAGTCAAAACAGAGGAAAAATAAGGACAGGTGTGCTCTCGTTCCTCGATAACGTGTCTGTTTACTCAACACAGGCTGTGGTAAGCTTAAGCAGTCAACTGTGGCTTTTAATGGCTACTTTCCCGACTCTTCAGATTTACGGCCATCTAACCTCTTTTTGTTTCATTCATTCAGTGTAGCGTTCAGGATAGTGTCATTGTATAATGATGATTCGTTTACATTTTTATTTTCGTTTTTTGAGGAATTGGGTATCAATTTCTTCTATAATTAGATTTCATTGCTTGAACATCGTTGGACTATTTTCTTAAAAGATTGCAATTCCGATTTCAATTTTTGCGTCAACCTCTAATCTAGCTAGAAAGCTGACTGATCATCAAGAAATTTACACTTTGTGTTGTGAAATTTGTGTTTCCTATAAAGTAAGGGGCTTGGAATTACTAGTAGTTGTTACACTGATTTAATACTGGCTTAAAAATTAGAGACGCATCATAATATGTATATATGTGGCCATGAAACTGCCTAAAATTTCATCATATTTCCCAAAGTAATTGAAGGAAAAAAATATTTCAAAATACATTTCTGGGTTCAATCTTAGAAATATGTCATATCACAGGTAATCAGAACATCTGTCTTAATTGGCACCAATATGTGGAATGCATCTGCACTAATATTTTAAGCATGTCAAGGTTACCACGAATATCCTTAATTGTTGCGTTATCGATCGAAAATGCAGAAATCCACTGTATCCAAAAAAAAAATCAAAACTCCTTTAGAAATCAGGAAGAACTCACTGGTGCTGAAGTTAGCATTTGGTATAGAACTCCTGCTGCTTTTAATTACTCAGTGGATGACGTGTCATTTCTTCCTTTGACAGTCTATATTATATCATATTGCTTTGAAGGAACAGAAAGCTCAGCAAAGATGACAAAGAATCCGGATATTAATTAATTATAATTTTATAAAGAAAATCTAACAAGAAGTACTCTCCGATATGGGAGTGTGTAAGATATAAAAGCAACTCAGATTAAACTAGAGGAACCGGGAACAATGAGCTCACTGAATGATACCCCAGCCTTCCATAAGAATATATAATGCCAGTGTCCATGTCCATGTTTTGCTATGGGAAACCCAGACAGACGGGCATACCGATTACTATACAGTGTATACCCTCCCGCTTTTCAAGCGGGGTTATAAAAAATTAAGTTTGGAAGAACTAGTATATTGTTTTCTTTTGAATATACTGGGTATATGATTCTTGCAGATAGAAAGACTTTGCTGCTGATTTGATTAAAAGTTGTTTTCAAGCAAATCATTTTTGATTTCCTTTAAATGTAAAACTGATGCCAAGACAGAAAACTGATTGTATTAATTTTGTAGAGAAACTACACAGAGCTAAGTACATAAAGGTCTACCTCCTGTGTTGATTAATAAGAATGTTTGATATCAATCGCGCTTAGCTATTTCTTCTGTAATATTCTATGTCATATTAAATAGAGACCGTAAAAACATCGACAATACCTTGCAAAGAATAAGGAGAACAAGAAAAGTGTTTTTGAAAAAGTTATGTATCTGATCTCGGTACGAATGCCTTAACTGTCCGAAGGAACTTGGTTCCGATCTGAACATTGGTAACCTTTGTGCAATGTGCCTTTCAACAAATCTTTCGATATATCGTCAGAAAAATTGCCAACTAATGCCTTTTCCAACATTTTACGAGAAATCTTCCGTTTTAATACAATTCGTTTTAAAGATATGAAAGCACTAACTCTCTCGTAATTTTATTGTTAAATCATTATACTGAAAACGGTGAAGATGTTAAATAGTGATAAATCTGAAACAATACAAAACCGGTAAGAGAAAGTAAACACTTACCCTGGAAATTCCAGAGATGGGATCGGTTGGCTAGAAGGGGTAAGCAACCCCTGACGTCACATCCGCTATGAGTCCAATGTATTAAACAGGTAGACGGAACATTTAATTATTATGGTTAATTTCATTATATAAACAAAAGCCTAATAACTGGTATGAGACAAGTCGGCCAAAAATACGACCCATTGATAAATCATTTTTGCTAACTGGTTCATTATTTTGACCATAGAAATTACGGAATGCTGACATTAAACGAGGTTGTTGAAATCCCTGTAGCATCAACTTTTCTGTCAATAGCCTGCATCGCTTTAAAAATCAGTTAAACTCGGAGAATGCTCTTGACTATCGAAGAACTTGGTAGATTTAAAGATCCTATGCCTTGAAAAGGACTGATATCAACGGACGAACAAGGTATAAAAGGTGCAATTAAGTCAAACAAAAGAAAAATTAGGACAGGTGTGCTCTTGTACCTAGATAACGTGTCTGTTTACTCAACACAGACTAAGGTAAGCGTAACCAGCCAACTGTGGCTTTTAATGGCCCATTCCCTGATCATGACTCTTAAGACTTACCGCCATCTAACTTGTTTTTGTTTTATCCATTCTGTTTAGCGGTCAAGATGGTGTCATGCTATAATGTTGATGCGTTTACTTTTTAGCTCACCTGAGCCGAAGGCTCAAGTGAGCTTTTCTGATCACATTTTGTCCGTCGTCCGTCCGTCTGTTTGTCCGTCTAGCTGTCTGTCTGTCTGTCTGTCTGTCTGTCTGTCTGTCTGTCTGTCCGTCTGTAAACTTTTCACATTTTCGACTTCTTCTCAAGAACCACTGGGCCAATTTTGACCAAACTTGGTACAAAGCATCCTTGGGTAAAGGGAAATTTAAATTGTTAAAATGAAGGGACATATCCCCTCGCAAGGGGAGATAATCAAGAAAAGACAAAAATAGGGTTTGGTAATTAAAAATCTTCTTCTCAAGAACCACTGGGCCAGAAAAAGTGAAGCAAATGTGGAAGCATTCTGGGGTAGTGTAAATTCTAAATTGTAGGAATCATGACCCCCGGGGAAGGGCAGGGCCATTATAGGGAATCAAAGTTTTACATAGAAATATATAGGAAAATTCTTTGAAAATCGTCTTCTCAGGAACCACTGGGCCAAAAAAGCTGAAACATATGTGCCCATGTAAGGATCATAGGGTAATGTAGATTTCAAAATGTCTAAATTATGATCAGTGGGGTAGGGTGGGGATGCATTATGTATAACAAGGGGGAAATCTGGTAAAGAACAGAATGGTCAAAGCTTCTCAGGTGAGCGATGTGGCCCTTGGGCCTCTTGTTTGTTTTTGTTTTTTGAGGAACCGAGTATCAATTTCGTCTTGAATTGAATTCCAATGCTTGAACATCATTGGACTATTTTTTAGGATTGTAATACCAATTGTTCAATAATGGAATTGCAATGCTTGAGCACTTTTGGCTTGTAGAACCAGAATCATTGATGTCAAGGAGGACTATGTTGTATAAAGGTGATTAACTGTCTTATCTGTCCGTCTACTTGTGGGTGAGACTGGGATGTTTTGAACGACTTCAGTATTATTGATTCAGGCATTGGAAGGGGAAAGAGATATGCGGTATAATGCGTTTAACCTCCAATCTTACTTATAGATAGCAAACAAGCTGTCTGATCAAGTGAATTACTCTTCAGCTTTGTGAAATGTGTATGTTCTTTTAGGAAGAGGTTGGAATTTCGTTGTTATACAAATTTGATAAAGGTTTTTAAAACAGGGGGCATTTTGAATGTATATAAAAGGGTATGTGGCCATGAATTTGCTTAAACTTTAATCACATTTCTCTAAGTAATTGAATGAAAAGAAATATAAAGATAACCTTCTAGCTTCAATCTTAGAAATATGTCATCCCACAGGTAATCAGGCCCAAGAATCATAAAAAAAACGTGGGCTTAAGTCAAATTTTCAATCGCTTATAAAATATTAATTCATGAATTCTGGAATTTTTCTAAAATTAACAGATAACAACACTTCTGAGAATTGAGCAATATTTAAAATATCTTATTTTAGGTCTGCTTGACCTCTACAACATTTTATTATTATATGATTGAACAATTTCCATTTCTCTGATTGGCTGAGATCCAACTATGTTAGAAAAACACTACGTTGTATTGACCTGCACGTGACGTTCCAGGTCAATACAAGGATTTATTTCCTCTACATTGATCTAAAAATAGATTTGGAAATTCCAAATTGATACAAATTGTTTTGTAAAGCTATTTAAACGACTGTGATTTTTTTTTCATGTGGGAAAAACATAAGCGAATATATATTTTAGGGTGAGGATGGCAAGAGGAGATGCAGGGACCCCCCCCCCCCCCCCTCCAACACTTTTTACTGAACAACATGTTTTTTTTTACTTTTTGGCAGTCAGTTTTCCCTGATAATATTCCTTCCTTTCAAATCAATCCTATAAAAAGACTGACATTATATTATTTTTTTTTCATGGCAAATAAAATTTATAAAAAAAAAAAACCATTTCAAATTGATACGATTGGTAAGGTTTATTCATATTTCAATTGTTTTTCTCTTGTATTTCGCTAGGACTTAATCAAATGCAAGTTAACAAGTAATGAGCTGTATCATTTTATCGGTGAATCATATATTAAAACAATTACTGGAGTATTGCTGTTTTTGAGGTCAATACAATGATTAAGCCATCTGAGCAGTACAATATTCACCTCGCCCTTCGGGCTCTGTGAATATTGTACTCCTCAGATGGCTAAATCATTGTATTGACATAAAAAAAAACAGCAATAATTGTATATTATAAAATAGAGATTTTGATTTAAGCTTACGATTTTCCATGATTCCGGGGCCTTAATATCTGTCTTAATTGGCACCAATTTGTGGAAATTGGTATGCACGAACATTTTAAGCATGCCAATTCTTGAAGGTCAAAGTTGACACGAATGTCCGTTTAATTATAATTGTTGCGTTATCGATCGAAATTGCAGAAATCTACTTTATCGAAAAGAATGAAAACTCCTTTTGAAATCTGGAAATTTACTGGAATCTTCGGATATTAATTAATTTTAAAAAATAATCGTACAAGAAGTACACTGTACTCTCCGACATTGGAGTGAGAAGCATATAAAAGCAATTTTCCAAGCATTGATTACAGAACCTTGAAATAAACAAATCAGATTAAAAAATAATATTTGGTAGAACTAGTGTATTGTTTTCTTTTGAACACAGTATATGATTTTTGCACATTGAAAGACTTTGTTGCTGATTTGATTGTTGTGTCAATATTTAGTTGACCTTTTTCATGCAGATTTCTAAGAAAGATTTTTCACCACTTTTTATCCATGCATTATTCACCATTGTATTCTGATTTTTTTAATGTTTCAACACGATTGAACTTATTCATATCTAAAAGTTTTTTTGCAAAGTATTTTTGAGTTCCTTTCAATGTATAAGCTGGTGCTAGGACAGAAAACTATATTGATTTTGTAGAGAGACTGCACAAAGTACAAAAAGCTCTAACTCCTATATTCATTAGCGAGAATATATTATATCAAGATTAACACACACCGGTATCTATTTCTTCTGTAATATTCTATATCATATTAAATATAAAGAGACTGTGAAAGAACAGACAATACCTTACAGACAAGAAAGAGAGCAAACCCACAAATAAGGGTCTATGCCCGATCTCAAATACCTTTACTGTCTAAAAGAACTTGTTCTGCCTCTGAAAATTGGTAACCTTTGTGCAAAGTGTCTTTCAACAAATCTTACGATACATCGTCAGGGAAATTACAAGCTTATTCCTTTTTCCGAAACTTTACCAGATTCTTCTGTTTTAACAAAATTCGTTTTAAACACGTATATGAAAGCCAGAACTCTCTCGTAATTTTATTGATAAATCAATGAACTGAAAACAATTGGGATGATGAAAAGTGATAGATCTCAAACAATCTTTAAACAATACATAACCATGAAGAGAATACACGTACCTTAGAAATTCTAGAGGTGGGATCGGTTGGCGAGGAGGAGTGAGCATCCCCTGGTGACTGATCACACCCGCTGTGAGCCCTATTATTATTCAGGCAGACGGAACTTGTATAGTTAAATTCAGTTTTCAGTTCAAATGACTAACAATTTATATGAAACAACTCAGATAAAATTCGACCCATTGATAATGTAAATCATACGTGCCAACAGGTTCATTATGAATTATTCATTACCGGTATCTAAATGCCGATTTGAAGACCTCGGGTTATGTTTAAACTGTTCATGTTATAATTAAAATAATCTCTGAACATACGATTATAAAAAAGGATCAGATAATAAAGGAGAACAATTTGTGCCGTTGGAATCCCACTGTTGGAAAGACCTGGTCTCCGAAGACTATATTATCGTTGTCTATGAGAAACTCCAGCATCTTGTTTATTAATTTCAGAGATTCTAAAGTTCAAATTTTGCAATAAAATCATAATTTAATGTACTACTTTTTCAGATGGCCTTTCGTTCATACACGTATACAATGTACTCCTTTTTCAGATGGCCTTTCGTACATTCACGTATAAAATGTACTTTTTCAGATGGCCTTTCGTACATTCACGTATACGATATCCGTCTTTTTCAGATAGCCTTTCGTACATTCACGTATTCAAATTACAAAGTACTTCTTCTTCACATGGTTTTTCGTACATTCACGTATACAATGTACTTTTTCAGATGGCCTTTCGTACATTCACGTATACAGTATACTGTTTCAGATGGCCTTTTGTACATTCAAGTATACGATGTCCGTCTTTTTTTTAGATGGCCTTTCGTACATTCACGTATACTATGTCCTTCTTTTTTAGATGGCCTTTCGGTGCTGACATATGTCGCTGGTATGGTTTTAACAGTATGCTGTTTGGACTTGGCAGCATAGCGTTTTTGGCCGCAATTAGCAGTGATCGTTACATTGTCACCTGTAAACACGAACTATGTAAGCTATGTACCCGATATTGAAAGGACATAGACACAGTTTTGAGGTTGATATTTTCTCAAATGTTCTGTATATTATGATGACTTCATGACTTATATGTTGCTATAGCATATTTATGTGTCTGGGTCCATGTCCCTTTACATAAGAATTTTTATTGTTCTTTTTTTTTTTACTTATTTTGTTTTAATCGTTGATAAAATCCAAACAACTTGCATCCAAAAATGGCACCGATTATTGTTTTAGTTGTTTATATTCTTTAATAATTCATAGTTTCATTTTGAAGTGTATAAACATGCTGTGTATGGTAATTGTTCAATATACCAAATTTTATTTCATTTCTGTCTTTTTTAGATTGAAGTGTATAAGCACACTGTATAATTTTATGTTAATTGTTCAATATACCAAATTTTATTTCATTCCAGTCTCTTTAGATTGAAGTGTAAGAACATACTGTATATGTTAATTGTTCAATAAACAAAATTGTATTTCATTCCTGTCTTTTTAGATTGCAAGTTTAGCAAGCGGCATTACTTCATTGTCAGCATATTATTATGGACAAATTCCATGATTTGGGCTGCAGCTCCATTCATGGGATGGGGATGGTATGTATGTACACGTACAGTAAAGCTCATTAAATTGGTAAAAATTTTCGCTTGAGTAGAATGATTCATTAGTTGTTTTTATCGAACGTCAATTGACATTTGACACACCCATTTCTTTAGAAACAAGAAAGAAATATTCGTCCAATAACCAACTCTCTGCAACTAGCAACACAACTTATACTGAAATGGAGATTTTATAAAGTTAGAAGAGAGAGCTAGAGATCCCGCTTCTGTTAAACACGCATTGAAACGAATATTTACATACACGGAAGCGCATTGGAGTGATTAATTTTCCTTTGAAATGAACTTTTAAAACTATTTTTAGGTTGTTGGTTGTCATATAATGACACGCCCAATTTTTTTTTAGAAAGGGAGAAAAACGTTAAAATTAATGGTTCATTTGAAAAACAGGATTCATTAAAAATAAAAGCCAATCAAATTGATAGTCTATATAAACATCGAGAAAACACGTTTTCGACCGGTATGGTAACCCTATTAAACATGAGAAATTCATAAATATGTGCAAAATGTGGTGTTTCTAAAGAAATGGGCGTGTCATTAAGTCCAATTGACGTTCAGTACGAACCACCCAAACTTTCCATTCGTACGAAAACTGTTACAACTTCAATGTGTTTCATTGTATTTTTATATTGACCATGTTAACTAAAGTTACCACTACACATGTATCAGTCAAACATGTTAATGTTCACTGTCAATTTCATTGGCTATTATATTTATGGAATACTAGTACTTGTTCTACGTGTATTCGAATACACTATTTGACAACTGTTTTAACTTTCCAAAGGAAAAAGGGATTATCAATATATGACAATCAAAGTTTTGAAGAAAAATAAACCCAAACGTTCCATTCAATCGGCGAATTTAATCACTTCAATCAGTTTCAGTGTACATTACAAAAGAAACCTTTAAGTTTAGGCATAATAATGTGTATATTCCAAAAAATCAGAAACATAGCTCACATCATTTTTGTTGAAAAAAAACTATCTGTCTGTCGTCTGAAAGTCAATTTTGTGATGATTAAAAAGTACAGAGCATGCGTCGGAAAAGTAGCTCACATCATTTTTGTTGAAAAAAAAAAACTATCTGTCTGTCGTCTGAAAGTCAATTTTGTGATGATTAAAAAGTACAGAGCATGCGTCGGAAAAGTTTTTATTCAAATAAAACGAAATTTTACAGATATCCATTCCCGTTTTTATTATATTTAGACCTTTAAATTTATAATCTAGTAAAATCCATAATAAAGGTTATGTTGTAAAAGACTTTAGTTTATATAATTGTTTATTTTTAACGTAGAATTACATCGTTAAATTAAAAATAAGAATTGAAGTCCTTGTCAACCACAAGTTTCCATGTTTTTCCATAACACGATACTATGAGACTCTCCAATTTAGGAGGTAAGTAAGACTTTCAGTTTTAAAAATAGACAACAAATTAAACGATGCAAGCTTGGGAAATAATTTGACACTAAACAGTTGGACCGTAGTTTGGTTTATGAATATCAATTGATGAAAGTTCAAGTTAAAAATTGGAATAACATTTTTATGCAAAACCTTTAAGTACCGCGATATAATGAGACACCAGTATAATTCAAGTTTAATCTTCATTTCTTATCTGTCGCACTATAGGCATTTCGCCCGTCTTATCCCCCCCATCTTCTTGGCGCTGAGAACCGATGAATTAGTAAAAAAAATCGTGTTTTTTTTTTCATAAAACAGATAAAGGGGGAGGGGGGACAGACTACATTCATTTGCTACTTTCATTTGAAACATTGCAGTTTAAAGATTTTAACTAACATGAAATTTAAATTTCTTTTTTGAAGAAAACATTTTCGTACCTCTGTGACTATAAATTCTAAGTTTCGCTCCTGTTTTCTTTTCGCCCCATTTGTCCTACAGTCATTTGAGTGAATATAAAACTTGGCGAATTCAAAGAATACAGAATAATTTTTTTAACAAAACAATGACTATGCGAATTTAAAAGGGGGAAAATTAGTTTTTCAGTGTGAAAAGGCGAATGAAATAACAGGGGGCGAAAATAACCATGCATACAGTATCATAGATGAAATTTGAAATTTGAAACTCCAATATTGGGAACTTGATTAATAGGAATAACAAATTTTATTTGACTGTCTGTAAAATATATATACAAACTAATCTTCTTCGTAGTTTGCGAACAAAATTAGAAATGAGATCATATTGACTTAATAAGTATTTTCTATTTTCGTATTCTATCATATTACCAATTTCAAAAAATATTGAAATATCATGTCTTCTCCAACTTGATATGAAATATATCAGCCGTGATACTCTTAGAATTAGTTCTATTTAGACAATCTCCCGCTGGGAGCTTGTATGGTTTTTTTTAATTGATCTACATACATGTGAACCTAGATTCATAGCTAGATTTATCATATCACAAATACCATTTATTGGCGATTAACTAGTAACTACCGGTACCTTCACTGGCTACTAGTATGCATGGACTTAGGAACCTGGGGACGGGGGTGTCTTTTGTGCCAATATATACTATGGATCTAGATGCGTCCTTTAGTACGTGAAAATCTGTAGCTCGCTAGTCTGAAAATAAATGAAAAAGATTTTCAGTTCTGTCAATATAATTTTTTTTAGAGATACATTGCAGCTGCATCCTTTCGATAATTACGCCTGGTGACATTTTCCTTATTGTGAACGAATATACCTTGTTGGTTAACACCAAAACTGGATAAGTGCTAGAATTTCATTACAAAAGTCCATGCTTATTGCATTGACTTTTCTCCGAAAGAAACAGGGACAAATTGCAATCATGCCTATAGCAGTTTGGGGACACAGAAGGAGTGGGTGGGTGCTCTCCTAATAGTTTTGCCGATATATAGATAATAAAGATTCTACTCTTCAATCGTCTACCCCTCAATAAAAACGTCTGTTCAATTCTTTTTTATGCTCGACAAAGGATTTTTGGAAGAGGATTATTGTCCCCAATTATATTACTTCATACGGGCCTGACAATACTATATACATGTATTTGTTTATCAAACTGTCTCAGTATAAAGCCTGATATTAGATACTGCTATTCTAGCAATTAAAGTATAGTATCAAAGTATAACCCAGTAGCGATTGTATGTCTTTTTTATCGATTAACATTGAGGTTAATAGTGTTATTTGATCTTCCTTTCTTAATCTTAATAAAATTACATCCTTTGATCCACTCACGTAGTAAACTCTAAATATCTAATCTGATTTTGATTTGATTCTGCGTATGTCAAATTTAAGTTGAAAAAGGGACATCTACATAGATACGAAGGTAAAAAAAAAAAAGATATGCACTTTTATAATCTGTCTATAAAAATTACAAGATGTCTTCAGTCTCGGCTAGAATAATGTCTTTGTAGAAGTTTGTTTTTCTTAGGTAAATTTACATGTTTGCTTCATTGTTGGTGATCCAGATGTTCTATGTTTATGTCTATCTATTCTCTAACTTGTTATACTTTTTTCAGTAGAATCTGATAACTTATCAAGCCGCTATTTGGAAATAAAAAAACATATAAAGGGTGATTTTTTTTTTGTTAAAAAAAATACAATATTAAAATCGGTCGTAGAAACTTAGTGGTAGGGTAGGGTAAATGGAACAGACTATGAAAAATATGAACTATGACCATGATTTTGTCACTGTATATATTAGTTTTCTTTACTCTTTTTTGTATATATTCAAAATACTTTGATGCAACAAAAAAAAGACATTTTTACTCCCAAACTACTAGTAATTTTATTGACGTTTATAAATGGGCTTCAACCCATGGTCTACTTAAATCTTTCAAGCCTGGCAACAAATCTCATAAACGATTTGGTTTTAATATGGCGGCAAAAAGAATCTGGGGGGATAAGGCGAGTCATATGCCCACACTGATTTTGTCGCTAGCATTTCGGAAATTTCACAGTTGTACGATTTACTGAAACATTTAAACTTTGTACAGCGCTGTCCAAATGACAATATCTATTTTTTAAACCTTGCGGTTATCGTTACAGTATTTTTAAACTTGATGCTTTTCATATTGCGTCTTAGTTGTTCTTTCAAATATGTTTTCAGGGTTTGGGAGATATAGTACGCTTTACCTTAATTTCCTTGTAACTGTTTTTGCATACAGAACAGCCATATCTCGCTGGTCTACCCCTGACTGTTTACATTTCAATCGTGTAATGTAGTCTTGAACTGAATGCATTCAAAATGTTATATACACATGTAGCTTGAAAACTTGTTTATTAAAGGAAATATATTAATTGACCGTAAACAAATTCATCATCTTATATTTTCTTTCTGTTTTAGTGAAAAAATAAATTTCAACCTGAACTTTAAAAACCTCGTGATTCGAACACTCGCGACAAATAATTGGGTTTTTCAACACCGCCGCTATGACTACTGAGCCACGAAGTCGCACATACATGGCCCTTTAAATAGCAAATAGTTCTATATGTATATCAAACGCACAATTTGACTTGGAGTTTTTGAGAATATGTTGCGAAATTTAAGTAGGAAAACTAACTTTTTTATATAGAGTGGGTCTTCGTACCATTTTTTTGAAAATGGCGAGAGATACATCCATCCATACCCTTTCAATATTTGTTTACAAAAAAATGGTACGAAGACCCACTCTATATAAAAACACAGTTTTAACATTCAATTTCTGTCATTTTTATGGTTACTAAAGCGTGTTACCATTTTGTTGGGTTAATTACAATCACTTTGTAAGTAATTTGATTCAGGTTTTATCTTAAATGTATGTATATGGTTATAAATAACTCCCAAACTCAAGAAAAAGTGGAATTTGCAAGAATTTTTTAATCGATATTTTACCTGCCCGTGCGTAGGCATATGACTCGCCTAATCCACCCAGATTCTTTGACTGTCATCTCAAAGTATTACTAACTGAGTGTTCCTAACTTACCCCTACATTCCCAAAACATAACAACACCCACAACTGAAAAGACCTGTCCCTATTAATGCAGTAGACGACTTGGTCTAAGTCATCCTCGGCAGCAGGGATGTTAGGGGGACAGGTTGGTTAGGGTAATTGCTTGTATCAGGACCAAATCAGGACTGTTACTGATTTTGTTACCACAAATGAAGCGAACTCATTTTTTTTTTCGCTTTGAAGCGATTAATAAGTTTTGTTCTTTAGCAGAAACGATTGATTTGTACGTAGTTTTTTTAAGTGGTAATATGATCCAACAATAATACTGTATAAATATGATTGATAAGACGGATACACGCTCAGCAAGCCAAAATTTGAATCCTGCAGACAAATACAAATAATTGTTTTGTCATTCTGCAGACAAATTATGGGTTTTCTCAACTATACTCTTGGTGCTTGCAAGCAAACTGAGGTTTTCTCATACTTTTTGCTGTACGTGTATTTATATAAACAAAATTAATCATAAATGAGAGATGGGGAGAAAGGGCAACGGACTGTTAGCTCTTCTGATGTGAATAAAATTGTCTATCCGTATCCCATGTTTTTCATTGTTATTCCACTGAATTTATAAATACATTGTAGGTATCTTTGTTTTATAAATATATTACCGTATAAGTGGAAACTTTAGTGAGACGCAAATTTAGCGATTTGTCCTTAAAAACTGGTAATTTATTTTTAGCGAGATGTAATTTTAGCGAATTTAAAACGCATATTAAAGAAGCTTTTACAAATAAAACGCAACTAATTTTTTAGCGATATTCAATTTTAGCGATCACGACACCCTCGCTAATATTGCTAAAATTAAATCCTATCTAAAAATTCTACTTTTACTGTAATAGGAAATCTTAATTAAAAAATCATCTTTAACATCAATTTTTTTTTAGACTTAGTTGGGAAAATTAGAAAATGAAAAGCTGAAAAAAAGTGAGTTGATCAATTTTTTTTTCGTTTCTAGGTATCTTTCATTTTCCCAAGAATGATTATTCAAATGATAACAGATCTACATTTCTATACAGATCTACATTAGAATAGAGAAACTCGGGCAAAAAGTATTTACATTCTTTGTTCCACTCACGTAGAAATATTCTTATAGGACCTGATTTTGATCTTGATTGTGTGAGCACGTATATAATCTTTCTATGAATATATTAATTATATATACAAGACTGTCTTCAGTCTCGACAAGAATAATGCTTTTAACGAAGCTTGTTTTTCTTAGGTTGCTTCGTTGCTGGTGATCCAAATGTCTATGTTATGTCTACCTGTTCTCGAATTTGTTGTTATTTTTAAACAGCAGAACCTGATAACTTATCAAGCCAGTGTTAAAAACCTTAAGAAGGAAGGGAGGGGGCATATAGGGAGTAGTACAGTGACGTAGTATCGTTTTTGAAAGTGGAGACCATCAACTCAAAAATCCTATTTCGTAGGGATGGGGAAGGTTTAATTTATTGTAGTACCATTTTTTTTTATTTAGTTACTGTATTACCCTTACTTGACAATACTTCAACCGGACTCTCAAAAAACATTTTCTATAGAAAAAATTATGTCTGGAAAAGGGGAAAGGTCCCTAATGCTATATATGCCTGAAATAAATGCCTTAGGGGCAGACTGATGAATTCTCATATTATTTGATATACATGTGTCCATATGTATTTATAAGTGAAAGTTTTTATAAATGTAGTGCAAGAGCGTACACAAGGATTTAAGCGTATGTTTCTATTTTATCTATGACATTATTCTTTTTTTTTCGATAATATGTGGATTTGCTTTGAAATTGTCTTTCATTTATGATGATTATAACATTGCACAGAGATATATGTCGACACGACGAAGGTGCACAAGTGCTCGTGTCTATATATATATGCCATTTACATTTAAATCTTAACCCAAATAAGGGCATGACAGACTGTTGGCTTTTTAATGTGCATGATTTTATGGCATATTTGCATCAAAAATACAATTTATTCATGTAATACAATTTCATTGTTTTACTATATGTAAATCTTATATTTGTATTTAAAAAAACTTTTAAATGGAGATTTTTTTTTAAAGAATTCTTATATTACATAATTTTTTCTGGACTTTGAGGGAAAATAATGCTAGTATTCTAGAAAGGTGAAAAAAGTTGGTTCTATTAAGCTTTCATCTCTGGCTACCTGCCATTTTCCCTTAGGAAAAATATTCAAATAGAACAAAGTATTGATAACAGAATAATGCTTCCTAAATGGGAAAATTTCGTGCAAAATTTGTTTACTTAATTTAAATTTATTATGATGGTAAAACGTGAAATAATTGCAAACTGCATCATACTTATAATTAGCTCGCAAATTTCAGTCAATTCAATCAAATGTCAAATCAATATCTTCGTAAATTAAAAATTGAACACTTTTAATGATAAAAAAGATTTAACCCTTTGGTATGCATGTGCTTTGTATGTAGGTTCATAATTGGAAAAGAAAAACGACTTTGTAATAAATATGATTATTTCTAGATCATATATTGATGATAAAGTTTTATGTAAATAGCAATCTCTTATTACATAATGTTTTTTCCTGAAACACTCATTTAATCTTTTGATCATCAACTATGTGTTCCTTTAAAAGGGTTCCCATCCACCATTAAACTCTTTTTTATTCTTTTACTCTTTGGTACATATATCTTCTGTAAATATGACAACAAAACCCATGATAAGACATATTCTTGACATACCAGTACAAAAGCAACCTCAAATAGCGTCAATTATTTTTGAAATCAAAGTGTAGAGTTGAACTATGATTGTGGGGTCAAAAGTTAAAAGTTTAAATAGGAATAAAAAGGAAAGAACCTTAAAAATCTTCTTCTTAAAAACAACAAAGTCACAACTATAGTATATAGAAACATCCTCAGGTTGTGTAGATTCTAGATTGTTCAAATCATATCCCCTTTAGATAAGGTTGGACCACAGTTGTCCGTATTACATAGTAAGCGACTTGGTTTTGGTACCTCTTGGCAACAGAGAGGGTGTAGATGGGTTGGTGTAAATGCCTTAAAGACAGTTTCCCGCGATAATACTGATTTTGTAACCGCTTTTTTTTCCCTTAAGCAACCGACGATAGAAAAAATTCATTTGCACCTAGTAAGGAAAGAAGGTTAATTTAGTCCAGCAATTATGAAGAAGAAACATGATTAACAGGAAGGATACACGCTCAGCAGGACTAATTTTAAGCCTGTAGACAAATAATGATTTTGGCATCCTGCAGGAAAAAAAATAATGGTTTATTTCAAATACTATTGGTGCTTGCAATCAAACTGATGTTTTCTCACAATATTGCTATATTTATCAGCATTTATATAATTTACAGAGTACTAGTACATTGAACTTTGAAATATGAAATGACATTATCAATATATAAATTCTAAATAATGCCTCATCAGAAAAAAATAAGATGACCTCGATCTGGTTTTAAAGATGGATTTACTCAAGCAATACTGGTTATTTTGTATAGAAACATAATTAGCAAGAATACACGCCCTGTAAAAAAAAAAGATATAAATTCTGCAGACAATATTTTTGTAATCCTGTAGACAAAATTTAATAATGGTTTTTGTCAACTAGTCTTAGTGTTTGCTTTTCTCACATCCCTTACCAAAGTAAAATTATTGCAGCAATATTGCTGCTATATTGCGGCAACATTGCGGCAACACATTTTTGTCACCAGAAGCAAGCTTTTTGGGTTAGTGAAATATCACCGCTAGCGGCAACAACTTCTGGTGACATTCTGGCAATACTGCCAGAAAAAATGAAATATCACCGCTAGCTGCAACAACTTCCGGTGACATTTTGGCAATACTGCCAGAAAAAAACTTTCTGGCAACATCTAGGATTACCCATGAGCCATTTGTTGAGCATGCTCCGTCATTTACTTCCTCTTTTTAAATAAAGTGGAGGGAATTCAAAGGCAAGCATGTTTTGCTTCATTACTGACTTGTATCAAGTTGATTAGAGTTGTTAATTGTGTACAGTGGGATTAGTCAAGATGAGTAGTAAGACTGCATAGTGTGGAATGACTAGAAAAAAGAATTTAAGCAGAATTATAGGAATGTGTACTCTGTTTCCATATCATCAGACTTGGTGAGTCAAAACCAATATTCTTTTTGAGATGAATGATTCAATGGAGATAAAATTGGAAAAATTATATGTGTTTCAATTAGTGCTTGTGATGCATGCATACTAGACTTGTATGTCTATATATCCTAGAGTAGCAGGAAAAGATGAATTAAAGCATGTTATTTGAAAATTAATGCAGAGTTGCTGGACATTTTCACAGTGGCATATTAATATTGTTTCTATAAACATTTTTTATGCACCCGTCTCGATAGATCGGGGGTACATATTGTTTTTGTCCTGTCTGTTTGTTTGTAAACTTTAACCTTCACCATTACTTTTGAACCAATGAGAGATAAAGATTTCATATTTGGTATGTCTACTCCACTAATTAAGTTCTTTCAAATGACATCAAGGTCAATGACCTTGTGACCTTGACTGTGACCTATATGCTAAAAATAGCTTTTTCGAATATTCATCATAACTTAAAATTAATGAAAGATAGAGACTTTATATTTAGTATGCATAATTCACTAATTAAGCTTTTTCAAAAGACACCTGAAGGTCAATGACCTTGAGACCTTGGCTGTGACCCATATCCTTAAAATAGATTTTTTGAATCTTGGACATAAATCTTGAGCCATAAAAGATAGAGAACTTGTATTACGTATGCACCCTTCATTAATTAAGCTCTTTCAAATAACACCAAGGTCAATGACCTTGGGACCTTGACTGTGACCATATACTTAAAATAGATTTTTTGAAACTTCGACATAACTTTTGAGTCATAAAAGATGGAGAATTCATATTTGGTATGCACCCTTCACTAATTAAACTCTTTCAAGTAACACCAAGGTCAATGACAATTTGACCTTTACTGTGACCCATATGCTAAAAATAGCCATTTTGATCCTCTGCCATAAATTTTGAACTATAAGAGATAGAGACTTCATATTTAGTATGCATACTCCACTAATTAAGTTCTTTCAAATGACACCAAGATCAATGACCTTGTGACCTTGACTGTGACCCATATGTTATAAATAGCTTTTTCAAACTTTATTGCCACCAGGCGCACAGTGTTTCACAAACATATCTTGATTTTCATTATGATGATCAACATAATTTTCTATCTGTTCAAAGAATAGCAGAAGTAGCTATTTCTTGTTGACCCTGTGGTTTGCTATTGTTTGTTATATTCCTCAGCACAGTTTGTTAATTGTTAGATTGATAGATCATTATTTCTATTAAATACCAATTTATATCTAACTTACATACGAAAAACAATATTGCAGCAATAATGCCGGAAGATGTTGCCAGAGGATCAATATTTTGGTCATGATTTGCAGCAATATTGCCGCAACCCCTTTCCGGCAATATTGCCGCAAAACTAATTTACATACGAAAAACGATATAGCCGCAATATTGCAGCAATGTATTGCCAGAATATTGCGGCAATAAAGCCAGAAGATGTTGCCAGAAGGTCAATATTTTGGTAAGGGATTATAATTCATCGATATACAGATAAATGTAGAGGAAAAAAGATTTAACCTTTTTGTATCCTAAGCTACATATGGCATGAAATTTTTGCATGCATATGACTTTGCTGTGTAATTGTATTTTCGCTTATTAAGATGAGTATAACCCTTTATAGGAATATATCAATTGACATGTACATGTACGTTGTGCTAAAGTATCGACAGATTTTCGAAGATGGTACACAGTGCTTGTGTCTTTATTTGCAACTTAGCTTTTTACCACATACCCTGGTACCCACGAAGGACAAAACAGTTGCTTCTTTATTTTGTATGCAGCCTGGTGTAATTTTATTGCTCATTAGAATAAAAATATTTATCCATGTCCTACACTTTCAAAGTTTTACCATAGTTGTGAATTTTATATTTCAAAAGAAGACTTTTTTCACTCGGTGATCTTTAAAGTCTTTGCATCTCTTAATTAAAATAATTTTTCATTGGACTTTGAGGGACAATTATAATCTAGTAAGGTGAAAAAAGTTAAGTTAATCTATTTCGTTTTGATCTCTTGACTTTCTTGGACTTTCTTGACCTTTCTTTTCCTCCCACGAATATTCTTCAAATACAACAGTATTGATAACAGAATCACGTCTAGCCTACCTAAATGGGGAAAGCGTTAAATTTCATTTTTATCTACTATTAGTATTTTGTGGTCAAATTTCTTGATTGTTAACTGCACTTTACCTCGTAGATTTCATTTATTTTTTTTCATTAATCAGATCACTTCTTTCTACAAAAACTGTATATTGAATTGAAACGCTTTTTTGTGAATCTACAATAGTGGCAGAAAAACGACTCTACGGAATGAAAGTGAATATTGCTATATCATATATTGATAATAAAGCTAGCATGTTATAGATATCGCTTATGAAATTATCATTCTTTGAAATGTATACGTTTATACGCAATAGCTGTATGTTCTAAGATAACTACAAAAAATCTAAGTGCGTCTTTTAGAAGGAGTCTCACTGATTTCAATCCACTACTCCTTTTTTATTCATTCACACTTTGATATCTTCTGTAATAAGTGCCATCTGAGATTGATATCATTTATGTACATGCTGTGCAGCTGATGTTTTTGTAACTTTTCTAGATAAGTTCATAATGTCTTGCTCTTTGCTACCAGGCGTAACAAAATCAGGCCTCAGGATCATGTAAAAACTTAACTTGTGAAGACAAAATTGTTATTTTTTATAAAATGCTTAAAACTTACTGAATGAAACTGATTTGCATATGACAGAATACAGTGATACATGCAGAATTGGAAAGCATTTTCATTTTTGGACTACCTTCTAAGTAATAAGCATCATACATGTATGCATTTTTTGGACTTAAGCTTAAAATGCTTCATGATCCTGGGTCCAGTATTTCTTAGGGTTTCTGTTAATTGCTTTCATCTCTCATTTTACTTTCTCTTTTTAGTTATGATCTTGACGACACGGATGTGCTTTGTACGATATCCTGGACGTGTCATGGAAGAGCAGCGTTCGTTTCCTTCATTTACGCAGTGGCTGTCGTCTGCTTCATCTTCCCGTGCTGTGTCATCATGGTGAGCTACAGGAAAACATATCAATTCATCAAAGCTGTCGGCGGCGGTGGTTCCCAGGAAAACATCGAATGGACACATCAGAAACAGATTACAAAGGCAGGATTAAACCATTTAATGCTTTTTGCTAAATATACCTCAGCTGGGATTTTTGTAATTTTTGACTTAATTAGAGGAGTGGATATTAGGTTTCCGGTCTCAATAGGATGTGACAGTTTCACGTCATATATAGAAATAAGGGATTGTTGGGATAAAAGTGATGAAGCATTAGAAAATGAACAGCACAGAAATGTTCAAAATTACTTCGCAGCTTGACTGCTAAGTTTCAAATGAAACAGTCTTTTACCAAAGTACAGGATGCAATTCAATGCAAATCAAATGGATTTTGAATCAATTGAAATAATAAGAATTTCATGAAAAAGAAGTTCAAATAAAAGTTTTATAACATGAAGAGAATTTTAAAGCACTATAGTTTTATCCTGTAAAATTTTGAAAATCAAGAATTGAGTAATTAAAAATGCTCACAAATTGAAAAATGACTCTGAATTCTCAACGTATTGTGTATTAACCAATATATAATATTTCGTCAAAAGTCACGATTATAGTTCATCATATAATATTATACACCTATTTACTGGCTATGGGGACAATAGCAAGTTTATCGTCCCCCAAGACAGAAAACTATTTCCCGAGGCGCAGCCGAGGGAAATAGTGTACTGTCGAGGGGGACGATAAACTTGCTATTGTCCAAATAGTCAGTAAATAGGTGTTTTATTATACCGTTGCTGACTTTACTTTTGTTACGTCATAATATATACGTCACAATCCGTATAAAATCAGAAGTCTTCCGAGATGAAAAGCGAAGGAAACAGAATGCTGCCAGTGAATAGTTTAATGACTATTTCACCATGGGCAGATAGCACAAAAACTATTTCACGGTAGGGGCTGTTTGGAAAAGATAGCATGTTTATTCGTCATATTTTAATATAGAAAAAATTCAAAGAGGTATAATAAATTGTAATACCATTAAAAATTGTGTTCTATATAATTTTAAATTATACTTGAAAAAGTTTAACATTTCCAATGTTTTACTGAGCAGACATAAAAAAAATCGATGTTTGACCGCAGACCTGTCGATGAGATGTTGGACCGCTTACGTCACAGGGTGAGCGGGGTCACCTTATTTTCATTTGTTTAACAGAACCTCTAGTGTGGATAAACTAAATTTATTTAATGATATGTCAAAACAGAGTGTAAAAGGTATAGCAAATCATTTATCAATTGGGTTAGAGGGCAACATGCGTTTTGTCGACCCCTCAAACAAAACTGTTTTTACCTTCGGCATAACGGCCTCAGTCATACAGTTTTGTTCTTTGGTTCGGCAAAACGTATGCTGCCCTCGAACCCAGTCAAGAATGGTATACTAGTATATCAGTAAAATTATCAAATCTTAAGTATATTTTCAGGAAGCAGGAATAAAAACACTCATTATGCATTTTCTTATTGAAACTTGATCGCAAATGTATTTTAGGCTATGTATCCAGGTATTTTGAGAAAATTTCACTTTTATTAGACTTTTTACGATACTTAAGGTCTACTTACGTCGACTGTTATAAAATACACGTCTGTGTATCATTGTTAGACATCACAGATCACTTATAATTTCAGATCATGCTAATAAGCATTGGTATATAAGGTTAGTGGTCTCTACAAAAATTTAGAATTTTTCAATTTCAATTTATGTATGACAATTTCCATTTACAAATTAGTTTATTTGAATTGAAAAATTCTAATTTTTGTAGAGACCACTAGGTTACAGGAAATTCGATTTCTCCAAATATACTTGTATGTATTTTATGGGGTACAAATATCGAACTTCTATAAAATAAATCCATGGGATATTTTCTTCTATAAACTATGGAATCCGGATAGGGCCATGCAGTTCACTATCGCATCATCGCACCATCGAGGTTTGGGTTGATAATGCGATGACACGATAATGCGATGACGATGAAGCGATGGTGCGATAACGATGAAGTGATGGTGCGATAGTGCGATGACGATGAAGCGATGGCGCGATAATGCGATGACGATGGTACGATAGCACGATGAAGCGATGGTGCTATGACGCGATGGTGCGATAACGATGGCGCGATGGTACGATGACGATGAAGCGATATTCACTTTTACTCTATCGTTCTATCGCACCATCGTCATCGCGCTATCGCACCATCGCATCATCGTCATCGCGCTATCGCACCATAGCTCTATCGTCATCGCACCATCGCTTCATCGTTATCGCGCCATCGCATTATCGCGCCATCGACCTATAAGTCGATGCTCGATGGTGCGATAGTAAACTGCATGGCCCTATCCGGATTCCATAATAAACTAATAAAAATGGAATATTTCCAATAGATTATGATAATGATTTCTCGCTCATCTAAATCAATGTATTTGAAACATGTCTTTGATTTATCCCATTTGAGCAAATAGGTGGGGAAACTCCCCATGGAATTCTTTTGAAAGTACGAGTAATCATATTCATAGAAGCTTTCTTTATACTCTTGGTAGCTTTGAGACGCATATTTCATGACTTCTTTAACGTTCATGTTTATACCCAAACTTACCATTAAAGTTATTTATTTTTGTAAATCGATATTTTTGTAATGTGTGCAAAAAATGATGTTCACAGAACTGGTATTTTTGTGCATTAACCATATTTAAAACTACATCTAGTAGTCTTCAGTAGATTTGCAATACGGTTTTGGAATTGCATTTTTATTAGGTTATCTGAGTAAACTCATGTGAACTATTGCTATCTGTTTTCGTCCGTCGTCGTGCTTTGTGCAACCACTCAACCAATAAAGCATCTATGGGTATAGGGGAACAGAATTGTGAATTTCATGGTTCCTGCCCATCTGGGGCCTGAGGGGTTGGGCCAAAACTACTAAAATTAATGCAATCTTATAAAATCTTTATCTTTACTCCTGGGCATCAAGCAGTCAAACTGTTGTCATGAATGTACGGTAACAAGTATTGAATCCTCTACCAAAATTGTAAAAATCATTGCCCCAAGGTCAGGGGTTCTAGTGCTAGGGCGGGCTACATAGATTACACATTGAAAATGCACTATTTCTTTGAAAAATCTTCTTCTCTGCTCCTAGGCATTAAACAAGCTTAATGACTATAGTAAATGATGAGGAACGGTGCCTCTTCGAAAATTTCGAATTTTGTTGCCCCAGGGTCATGGGTTCTGGTGTATGGGCGGGGCTCAATTGAATATATAGTGATAATGCATTAATTCTTTGAAATCCTGTAGGGGTACCTGGGGGGACTAATGATTATTTCTGAATATTACTGATTAGTTGAAATAATTTTTTTGTTCTCCTACTCTTTCTGGGTATTCAGTAACCAAACTCAACATGCTAATTGTATAATTATGATGAGCAATAATGCATCTTTCAAAATTGGGAATGTCATGGCCTCTGGTTTAAAACATTAACCAAATTTAATTGTTGGAAAGTTGTTGCATGATGCTCAGGTGATCTATAAGGCCCATGGGCCTCTTGTTCACCTCATTTTGGGTGAAAAATTATATATTTCTTTTTATTAAACTCCCCTAATGCAGAATTTATGTCATTAAATAGCCCATGGGCCACATGCTTATTTTATGCTCATTTCTATACATGAACGTGTATATTTAGAAAAACCAAATTAAAGCTCCTCAGTAGTAAGTTACTTGGAATATAAAGGCAAATACATTAAAAGTAAAAAAAAAAATATTTGGGTATTACTGTTTTATGATAGCATCTAGTGTTTTTTCTTTTACTTTCATTTCAGATGTGTGTTGTTGCGGTCATACTATTCCTTGTTGCATGGACACCATTTACTGTTTACTTTCTTGTTATATCCATAAAAGAAGTGGGTACACTTCCTGCCTTATTCCACGTCATTCCAGCTGTTTTTGCAAAATCCTCTACATGCTACAATCCGGTAATATACGCGATCATCAACAAAAGATTCAGAATTGCCATCCAAAAGACACTTATGTGTGAAAAGAACGTCAATGACTTGGACTGTATTCCAATGCGAAGAATATCACAACGCTGAGTGCGAATCGGACCATCAAGTAATGCAATGTCTGCCGATGTTTTGACTGTGCATCGCAACTAATAATCAAGAGAGACATTTTTTTTTTCATTTTTATCTACCATGCATTTTACGACATGTTATAAGATGCCTTCAATTTCTATATGTTACACGTACATATGTAATGGTTGCTTTGTGAGGACCTTGACCTTAAACTTAATGACAAAGATAAAGGCAACGAACAATGATAAGGTCTATAAACTGTAACGGGGTTAGGGTACGTCGGCCCGGTAGCTCAGTGGTTAGAGCACCCGCACGGTTAGCGGGAGGTCCAGGGTTCGAGTCCCAGTCTGGCCGACATTTTCCCCGCCCGTTACATTTGTCGCCTCACGTTGGGCGCCAATATGACCAATGAGCTAGGGGGTGTCCACACTATGGCTCGAACCTACAACCCTCAGATTTAAAATCCAACCTCTACCGACTGATCTAAAGGGTTTTCCCACTAGCTAGCACTAGTAGGAGCGTAGCCTCCCTATTTACAAAAGGGCAGAAAACATGGACCCCTGAAAATTCCAAAGGTGGGACCATGTGACTTGGACAAGTAAACAACCCCTGTCGCTAAGTCAGTAAGTGTCATCCACTGCGAATCCCGAACGTTTACGATAACGCTGATAATACTGTAGATCAATTTTTATTCGCAATAACTTTATTTTGGCAAACATATCATTCTTGCCCATATTAGTATGCTAAAGATTACATGTACGTAAATAGAGCATTAAGCACGATTCGCGAAAATTTTGTTTCGCTAGCTATTAAAAAGCAAATGTCCATTTCGCGAAAATTAGGTGCCGTGAAAAATGAGTGATTTTCACTATTCTTGTGTTTTAATGTTCTTGAAATGATACTGAAGTTGTTGCATACCCAGCATAAAATAATCAAAAGAAACAAAAAAGGATACCCTCCCGAAACTAAAAGGTGACTAGTATATTATAAAGCAGCTAGGAACAAAAATAATGAAGTTAGTTAAAAGGGACATGATATCTTTATATAATATACAAAGACATATCTTGTTTAAACAAAGGTTGTTTATTCTTTTAAATTTATAAGTGAATCAACTTCACCTATTGATACAGTTTTCATTTATTTTGTGAATAAATATGTAAAAATAAAAATCACTTGAACAGTCATTATTAGATAACTACACTAAAGGCTCAACTGAGCTCTGTTGATCGCTATGAGGTACCATTTTGGTATTTATTGCCATTTAGTGATATCACCTATTTAAATAGATGATAACACTTATTCAAATAGGTGATATCACCGTTTGGAATTGGTGAGATCACCGATTGGACACGCACCTATTCAATTTGAATGAGTGATCTCACCAATTCGAATAGGTGACATCACCTTTTTACATTTCTTACACCGATAAATAATGAATTTTACCTTCCTCGGGACTATCTAGATAGATTTCCATTGGAACCAAAAAAATTCGGACTGCCCAGTGTTCACCTATTTTTTAATCCAGGACATTTTAAAACCTCATGTTATGAATTCCTGTAGAGTTACTTAAATTTTATAAATTTTACCCAGCTGGGGTATACAAGTAACAGAGTGGCATACCTTTTTCTCTTTTTGTCCCCCGCTTTCGCGAAAGCGAGGGGACGTTAAATCTCATTCGTCTGTCCGTCTATCCGTCAGTCTGTCCGTCCGTCACAAAAACTTTAACCGTTTTGATGAAGAGAAGCTATGAGCTATGAATTTCATATGTGTATTCCTTGTGACAAGACCTTTCTTTTGGTACCGTCTAATTTGACCTTGACCTTGGAGTTTGACCCACTTTACACAAACATTCCAAACTTTTACCTTAGCCAAAACTTTTGAAGGGTAGATAATAGGACTTTCATGTTTCACATAATATGTATTCTTTGTGGCAAGGCCTTTCATTGGATACCAACAACCTTGACCTATTGACTTTGACCTTGGAGATTTCTGTGCTTGTGAAAAAACTTTAACCTTGGCCATAACTTTTGAACGGTAAGGGAAAGGGCTTTCATACTTCACGTATGTAATCTTGTGAGAAAATCTTTCATTGGATACAAAGAACTTCGAAACTTTGACCTTGACCTTGGAGTTTAACTTATTTTTAAGAAACAAACCTTGACCATAATTAGGGGTAAGGCTTTCATGTTTCACATATTTAATCCTTGTTACAGGACCTTTCATTTGATATCCAAGAATGACCTGAACCTTGGAATTTGACCTACTTTTAATAAAAAAAAACTATAGGTATTAATATATTTAATATGCATTTAAGAAAAGTTTAATCTTCGCTATGTTGCCATAAGGATTCATGAGTGTTTCACAAACATCTTAATTGTTCCTCATCTTGAGAAGAGAAATGGCTTTCATAATTGACATGTGCATTACCTGTGACAAGATATTTCCAGGCATGCTATGATTTGTTACCCATTGACCTTGACCTTCACGATTGACCTTATTTTTAAAAAAAAAAATTCCTACTTCATTGATAATTTTTAAATGACGTATGAGAGGGCGTTCATATACGAGACAATATGTCATAAAAAATGACATCTCACCCACAAAGACACCGAAAACGGGGGACCACAATTCTTTGAATTTGCTTGTTTCTTTTAAAAATGAATTAGAGCATTTTCTGTATGGAACAGTTATGAGTTTTTCACGATTTTTCTTTTAGAATGCATGATAGATAAGTGTAATTTTTAAAATGTAATCTGTGAGCAAAACAAACTACAAGTTTTACTGGGGTGCTTAAAACTAAATGGGAAGCTGAGACACACAATTTGATCCGACACACATTTTGGGTTTCCCATAGCAAAACATGGACTTTGCCATTATATTCATATGGTAGGCGGGGGTATCATTTAGTGAGCTCATTGCTCACAGTAACTCAAGGTGTGTTTTAAAATCATAGCTTCCGAGGCAGATATGAAGCGGGTACACGGTTTTGAATTGAATTGTAGAAGAAAAATCTTATAGTATTTTTTTTCTCATGATCTTCAACTCAGTTTACATGGAAGCGCCCTCAGCATCCAATATGTTTACAATCGAAAGTTTCAAACAATAAAAAAAAGAGAAGATTCATCTTCTAAATCCCTCCAGTCTGGGAGAGTCAGATGACAAAAGTACATGATTAACCAATTTTCTGTCAGTTCAAGTCTAGATCTTGTTAACGAAAAAAATGGTTTTATTGATTGCTACGAATTCTAGAAACTTAGATATCATATATACCAAGAAAATCACACGATACATTTATCTTTATAGCACAGACGCCTTAGTAATGCCAAGTTCAATAACATTGCTATTAATGAAGACAAATATTTGTGTCTAACAAGATTAAATGCTAATAAGATCCACTAACATTTCCCTTGGTCGCAGTTTCACTTTCATCATCTTGTAGCTTTATTGGAAAAAGGTTACATAAAACGCAGCATAAGAAATATCATCATTCTTTATCATACAAGATATAGATATTTTTTATTATTTAAATGACTTTGCAACTTTTGTGGTAAATAACATTTCAATATTCTAAAAAAAAATTAGTTTTTGCAGTAATACTTTTAGATGAGTAAAGGGGAACAAAAAATGGGAATTTTACTGTCTCTGTCCCCCTGGGGCCTGAGGGATCGGACCAAAACCAGTAAAAATCTTCTTCTTTACTCCTGGACATGCATCAAGTAGTCAAACTGTTGGCATGTTTGTAATCGGCATTGATTGAGTCCTCTGCCAAAATTGTGAAATTCAGAACCCCGGGGTCAGGGGTTCTAGTGCTAGGGTGGAGCTTAGTAGATTATATAGTGAAAATGTATTATATCTTTGAAAATCTTCTTTTCTGCTCCTAGGCATTAAATAAACTAACCAAGTACATAGTTATGTTGAATAAGGTTGCCTCTTCCAAAATTGTGACTTTCATGGCCAGAGGGTAAGCGGTTCTGGTGTTAGGGCGGGGCTCTATTGGTTATGTAGTGAATATATTGTATAGTTCATGCATAAATTCTTTGAAAATCTTCTTCTCTGCTCCTGGGTATTAATTAGACCAACCAAGTACAAAGTTATGATGAGCAAGAGTGTCCCTTCCAAAATCGTTTTTTTTTTTTTTTTTTTTTTTTTTGATTGCTACAAAAGGTGAAATGTGCTTTCCAGATCCGTCTTTCTGTTTACCGTTTTTTTCGTCCGTCTTGTGTCGTCTGTTAACTGTTCACAATTTCATCCTTTACCTTACCACTGTTTTAATTTCTACCAAACTTGTTAAGAATCCTTCGGTAAATGGGATCTCGATTACAACCAAGAATTTAAAAAAAAAAACATCCTTTTTTCCTAAGATGTACCCTTAACTGAGAGACGACAGTGTACTAGTATCTTCTTCAAAAATTTGAATTTCTCAATTAAAAAATTGTACATAACAATTAATTATATATAGATTTTAATTGAAAAATTCAAATTTTCGTAGAGGATACTAGTATGCAATGCTTGCAATGCTTGCACATACATATTAGCACATATAAATCAAAGTACTCAGAAGTACAGAGAGCCGGGCTCATTTACAGAGTAGAATGAATTTCTTACTTGAATTATACGTTTATATTCTGATGGAAAAATTATTTCAAAACTATCAAAATAAATAATAAGACACTAACAGTGAGTTTTTCGATTCTTATACCACGGTCCGATTTTGTCAGAATCAGAATTAATCTGGTACCGCAGCTGAATGTAAACAGGCAGGCCAGTCTGGTTCCCTCTCCTGCTTTACCTCGTATGTGTAGAGAACTACGCATATTCTCGGGTCTTTCCGTCAGAGGTCGGAAAAACAACCTCGAATGTATTACGATCACCGGATGTTAAAAATTTATACATCTTCCTGTTTATTCAAATATAGTGTAGACGGGGATAGAAGTTCCTTCTATAGTATATTTTATGTAATATCATTACATTGAATAAAGTTGAACTCAATAATCCACAGATGAAAGGTCTCCATGCATTTATTTCAAAGATCGTGAAAAGGGGGAGTTGTAATGGCGCCTTCCTAGTACATTCGAGGTCGTTTTTCCGCTAGTCGGAAAGACCCGAGAAGTTGCGATTGGAGAACTACGATAACACTAATTATTAAAAATCCTTACGCTGATGAACTATGTTCTTTGACTTAGGACTGAAGTTTTCAAAATCATTACTATTAATTATGTTTATTTATATAGATAAAACTTCGTTGTATTTGTTGCTTTATTTAGCGTTTGTATTATCTCAAAAGCGGTTGAGAATAAGAACTATATTTTTACTCGTAGCTTTAAAATGGCGACTATTGGGTTGACCTCCTGCCTTGAACAGGATGACATAAGCCGGCAATTACTCTTTGAGCAATAAGCCCGGCTAAAAACTGTAATAGATTAAGATTTGTTTAGTATAACCATTATTTGGGGTACAGAGGAAGGTTAGATCAATTGAAACAATGCAAGCTGAAGGCAGACACATTTCAAAACATCAGAGATGGGATCAGGTGCCTTGGAGGATTAAGTATCTCCTGTCGACCGGTCACACCCGCCGTCGTGTGTTCCTCTTAATGAATGCATAAGTTGAAATATTGCGCACATCAATTCGGTGGAGGAATGGGGATCTTTAAAAAACTTGTATCTTAAATTTGAAAAAAAATACGATTCTTAAACACTGAAACTGATAGTGGCAATAAATTTATATTCATAATATTCATAAACTAAGATTAAATTCAGCGTATGAAGTACTTAATTACAAGCAAAATAAATTATATATGCATGAGTTTCAAAAAAGGTACAAGGGAAAAAGGGATATCAATAACCAGGAAAGTCAACTCTCTCAATGACATTTTTGTGTCGCCTGCAGAGCGGAGCGGCACTAAGGGATCACTTTACCCGGCGTCTGTCTAACTGTCCGTCTGTCACATCTAATATCTCTAGAACTGTAAGAGATATGGATTTGATGTGTTGCACATACTCCCCAGTATATAACTTGGCAGTATGGTTTTTTTTTACCATAGTCTTCTATCTAGTTGTCCTTGGCCTTTGACCTCCCTTTTGAAGTATCTGACAGTGCCGATATCCTATTCTTTTTGACATTTAATTAAAGCGATGTCAAAGCTGCAACTTTGATGTTGGAATTTTTTGTTCCAAAATTGTGAATAACTATTTCAATGACAGAAAAAAATAACGTTAATAATATTCTGTTGTTCATATTTGCGATAGAAGAACTATTTACATGTATAAGCTTCGATTGAATCAAAATTACATACTATAGTAATTATTATCATGTGCATTAATGATTTCTCATATAAAACTATATATTGGATTGCATGTAAAGGGTGTTAAGAAAGTTCATTCCAAATTTTACTTTTATTTTCGAAAAGAAATACGATGAGAGGATATTTGAAGGAAGATGGGCGCATTTGGCGTGTGATCTGCAGGAATCATTTGTACGAAACATTTATGGTTTAAATGTCCATGGTTTGGTTGGCTGACCGTAGCTGGTCAGATTTTATAAACACCAGGCACGTAGCATCATTTTTGAAAGAGGGGGGCCAATCAGATAGCCCAGACTCGAAAATCCTATTTCGTGTGGGGGTAAGTGACTAACTTTTTTTCAAGACCAAATTCCTTTCACTTACATTTTTTTCCATACTATACTACATATCCTTGATATCATTATACTATGGTAAGAAGTGGGGGGCCAACCAACCTTTCAATAGACATTTTCAATAGTAAAGGTAATGTTGAGAAAAAAAGTTTTTTCAAGGCCAACTTCCTTTCACTTACATTTTTTCCATACTATACTACATATCCTTGATATCATTATACTATGGTAAGAAGTGGGGGGGGACCAACCTTTCAATAGACATTTTCAATAGTAAAGGAAATGTTGGGAAAAAATTGGGGTGGGGGGGGCAGCCCCCTCCCCCTGTTGTTACGTCCCTGAACACATGTACAGCCATAGGATACCATAGAATACCATGTCAGATTGTAATATTTATGCCCGTTATTCTTGGGAAATACAATAACTAAGGAATGCTTCACCAAAAAAAAAAGTAATAAATTAAAAACACCTATTAGATAAAAGACATATAAGTGTACATGTACATCAAAGTGTAAGTTGAATAGAAGATTGAAATTGATTTCGCTCACGGTGCGACTGAACCAAAAGAAAGAGGGTGTATAAGGCGTGGACAATCCCCCGCTCTGAGACAAAATGTTTCTCAATTTTCAAAATTCACAGAAAAGTTATATTTTTCTAAAATCATGTTCTCAATAATGTCATCTTCTAAACATTTTATCGTTTTATTTTACTGAACGATTTATTATTTGATAATCTTTATTTCAAAGTTGACAGTTAAGCATATTTAGTGGAAAATGGGTTTACTAGAGCTATGAATTTTGAACATGAATGGTCAAGTCTCCATTTTTCGTTAACGCTTAAATAATGAAATAGTAAATGTGAAATCTATTTCATTCGTCCAAAAAATGGACTCTGAACCCATTCTATATGAAAATCGAAAATTTCTGAACAAAAAATGTACGCTTTAACAGCCCTGTTCATTTAAATCACACTGACAAACATTGATAAAACATATTCTTCGTAGCGTAGTGGTTAAAGCGTTCGGTCTTGAACCAAACCCTGCGCTATGGAGAGAGTTCGAATCATACGTAAAATTTTTTTTGTTTTCACATATCTTAAAAACATGAGTGAAATATAAATTATTAATAAAATATTAAAACAATGAAATACAGAATTAAATGTGTAAAAGATGATATAAACAATATAATTTTGAAAGATATAACTTTTAGGATTGAGAAATGTCTTTTCTCAGAGCGGGGGATTGTCCCAGCCTTGTACGCCTCCATTCTTTATCCTATTCAAAATTTGAATAAATCAGTACATAAACTGTAACTGACAGAAGAATTGATTGTTTGCATTAAAAAAATCACACCTATGGGTTCTTGTGGTTCCTTTACACACCAAATATTTTTTTAATTTGTTATCTTGCGCAATACTAGTAGTATTTTTAATTGTTTAAATTAATACAAGTAGTTACTTTACACCAAAAACAGATAATTCTTTCCTTTGAATAAATTGCCGGAATGTTGTCCCCTGTTAAGAATTACAACTCCCTTGATACGAAAAAGGTCGTTTCTTTAGCTCTTGTTCTTTAGTTTTTGAAAAAGAGTAGGCTCAATGAATTGCTTCAAGAGTTCATAAATTTCAAAGAAAGTTCAGTTTTTCAATGAACAAATTGAATGAATAATTAATGAACAAAATCAAGAAATAAAAATAATAAATCAAAATCATATTAATTGAATAATTTTATTCATTAGGCCTGCGTGTTCAGGTATCACACCTGTCAAATGTAGGTCCATATATATAAAATATTTTTTCTTTCCTTTTGAGACGTTTTTCTATTTTCTTCCATGCCATTTTTACAACTTTGGTACCTGTGCCTAGTAAATTTTATGTACTTTGTGAATAAATAAAGGTTTTGGACAGGAACTATTTTTTTCATGGCATAGGAGACTACTTCCCGTAGTGCACTCGAGGTGTTTATAAACACAGTGAAAACACGTGGATTTGAGGGTAGCCGTGTTTGCAGATGGAAAAAGTCCGAAAATGCCGTGTGGGTACCCTGTTTTTTGGTGTCAGCTAATGTGACAGGTAATGTTTAACACCTCCTGCTAAATATTTTTTCATGTAAACAAATACCCGATTTTTAACGATTTTTTATTCTATATATATTATATAGTGAAAACAATTACCGGTGTGATACCTTCACAGCTCTGTGTATAGTTAAAGGGGAATAACTCTTGTTTCTATTCTGATTTCAGCAACTTTTTTCGCTACTGTACCTTGGCTTGGTAAATGATCATTCATGATGAATGATTGACATGGTGAATATATTATTCAGAGAACGTAATAGGGTTCGCTCAATTATACTTCTCAATTTCATGACATTGAAACCTAGTTACCTACAATTTGGTTATTTTTTTGAAAGCTAGGAACACTTTTACCAGTTTTGGTACTGTAACGTAAGGAATGACAAGGTTCTATTCGGTTTAATTAATTCGCACAAATTGCACAAGGAAAAAAATTTAAAAGTTCTAAAATTCAAAGCAATGACAAAAAGATTGTGAAGATAGAGAAAATGGCTGGAGAAAACGAGTACGCGAGAGACGAACAGTTAGAGTTATCCCCCGTTGGTGTTCGTAACCAAACGGAAGTCATGTGACCCCAACTTGGAAACAATACGCCGTGCATAGGTTATCTACCTGTACATACGAGTTTTAAATGGAGTGAATTACAGCATGGATAGTACGAATATCAGAATGTGACAGGTGCTAAAAAGATGAGTAGGCCTAACGGATACACTTCCTATAGAGGAAGCAGTAGAGAAATTAGACCTACGTCGGCAGAGGTAAGGAAAAAAGTTTTCGAAACTAAGAGAACTTTGTTGACAACTTTTGCATGTTGTGTGTCGCAATCTTTAATATATAAGAATCAGCATGGTGTAATCACACTAAAGCTAAAGAAATAAGTATAAATTGATTGTTCCATTTATAAATTAGTGAATAACATGTAAATGATATTTGTATGAAAATATCCTTAACTTAGATTTGAAAAGAATATGTTTACTCCAGAAAAATATTCAAGTGCACGTTTTTAAACCACTGCTTTTATTCTTAGTTACATGAATGTCCCTGACAGAAGTTTTAAATAAAAAACAGCTTGTCGCGTAAGAATGCACATGAATTGTTTTTAGTCTATTTTGGATTTTAAATTAACAAAAACCTGAAAAATACGTAGACTATTAATTAGATTTGTCCTAATAAAATTTTCTTTAGATTATTTTGTATGTTCAGACATGCATGGGAAACTATGGAGGACATCATATTTAATTTTATAAACAATCTTCAGATGAAATTTTCTGATATCAAAAATGATCTGATATCAATAGGGACCTATATAGGTCCCTGATATTAAAGTGGTCCTTATATTGATAATCAGAGATGTATTTGTTTATAAATCTTATAGAAATGGCATTAACAAACATTTTCCTTCAATTATAAAGCTGTCTAAGCCTCTCTCTCTCCCCCCCCCCCATTTTAACATGTTTATTTTATCTTCTACAAGTAAGTGGCGTCCATCAATTAGCTGACTATATATATCTTTATAATATTAGAATCACCATTCAAGTCTGTACAATTTTTGTTACATTTGTTGAATGTAAAACCATACATAAGCAAAGTATGCTTCTTTATTTAATATACATTTGTATGTACAATGTATTATCTTAAACAAATCTTCAGCTACTGTAATCCAAGTATGTAATTGTGTATCATATTTCTGTATCCATCTAGTGATCTAGATGCAGTCAAATCTCTATCACTATCTCAGACTGCTCAATGAGACCCCCCAAAACATGCAAAAACTTCAAGATACCCAAGAATGTGAGATACATGTACCACCGGTACCTATAGTTTAAAAATCAAATCCACGAACAAATAGTAAGTGGAACTTCCATTTCACTTTGATATATCCATGGTAGAATAACACTGTTTAATTAAGATACCAAATTTCAACTGCATTTTCTTTTTTTTTTAAATTAAAGAAATCTTGATATGGTTTAATAACAAAGCAGACACCCATGGTGCACTGCTAAGATTTGTACAAATTCTATAGACTTTGGTGGTCTCTGGATCGTTTTCAAGTGTTTCTCCTATATCTCTAGGTGTGAGGAAATGACAGTTTGCTTATACAGAGTGTAATTTGTCATTGTGATTTGTATGTCAACAGATTATAGCCTTATATATAAGTGATGAAAAATATTCAGTTACTTGGAAGGGAATAGGATATTAATCTCTATGATGAATTGTTCTGTTAATTTATAAAATTATGATTTTGTCTTTTATAATAATTTTACGTAAGCATTTTTATTAATGTTCAGATGTTTCACTGCAATAGCTGTTTATTTTAATTCCATTTTTTGTCTACAATTATAAAATATTAATGATTTCAGAAATAATGATGTTACAAAAACAGTGGTGAAACATTAAAAAAAAGTTATTTCTCTATGCAACTTTTGGGTGCATGATTTAAAATCTGATGATTAAAGTTAGCAATTATTAGAAGTGTTCAAATCAAGATGCAGTATTGTAAATTATTGGAAAATTTAATAGACCAACATATCTAAGACCCCATGAAAGGGAGAGATTTTAGATTAATAAAGTTATTATTGATCAGTGGATATCAAAGTTAGTTTGATTAGGTAAATTTCTGTGCACAGGTTACGTGGGATCAAAGCCAGCTTCTAGTGTCTTAAATTTACTAAAAAAAACATTTTATGGTCATTTTATGCCCAATAAATATTTTTGATCTTTGCCTTTAACTTAATGTGGAATTTCAAAGATAATTTACCATTTTCTAACTTCCAAGGTTTCCAGAAAGTTCTGCAGACATGTGGAGAACTTTTCTCTGTGTTATACTTAAATTTTCTGTCGGAATTGATGGTTCAAAATTATATAGTACATATTAGATTGCCATTTTAGGAAACCTATACTCAAAGCTTTAAACTTACCCAGAAGAAACTTGCTTTTCATTTTCTTGCTGTATCATTTTTTACCATGAGGTAATTAAATCTTATTTGCTTTAAACTTTCAACATTTTCAATGTCATTTAATCTTTGATTTCATATATAATATATATATCTCATTTGTTTGACATACATACATAATCCTGTGAAATCAGATATCATAAGCAGTGTATGGTTCCATTAGAAACTTGTATCCTTTATTTGGAAAAAAAAAATCAAAATTCATACAGATTAATGTCAGATGTTTGAAAATTCAATAAAAGCAAGTCTTTAAAAGACCTTGAGGGAAGGATTAATTTTGAGATACCATCAACTTACTTCACAGTGAAGGGTGTCTTGAATTAGTATGCCTCATTTACAAAGTAAAATACTTCATATACCACATTAAGTAAATTGCTTTAAAAGGTTAGTGAGTCCTCCTTTGGCCGTAAGTTCCATGGCAACAGATAAACATTTTACTAGCATACCTTTAAATTCTAATTTTCGGATCAGTTCAAGTGGTCATCAAGACATACAGAAGTCCATAGATTTTTTATTTGGGCTTTGAAAAAAAAAAGACACACTTCATTGCTTGAATTTTATAATTCCTTGAGTAAATATAGAATTTTATGGTCCTTTTATTTTTCTTTTTATTCTACACCTTTATAGTTTATATAAGGGATTTTTTGGACTCTGAATTGAAATTCAATGAATGCACAGAGGGAAGACTAAATATGTGAACCTTTCTAATCTAAAGCCTCAGGGATGTGCATTAGAGTAAAACAAAAAGTTGTTGAAATTGGAAGCGTATTTAAATATTTTTGTTTATTAAGTTTTATCATAGTAATAAATAGACAATGATACTATAGTTTTGACCAGGGCCCACAATGATTGAAATGTGTAGGTGATTGTTGTTGGGTGGGGGTGGGGGTAGTGAGCTTATTTATCATACAAGATTGCAAAGACTATCAGGTGCCCAGCATCAGAGAAAAATGTTAACAAATTGACAACAGCATGTATTGCATGGAATAAAAGCTTTGAGTGAAAAGTAATACAGAAACTATAATTATTAAAGTGAAGCCCTTGGGACCTTTGATCGATGTGACATACCACATATGGAGTCACAGGATCTGTGCATTCATCTATATATATATCTAGGTCAGGATCTTTAGAGAATCTTCTGAAGGTATTGTACATGTAAGTGCCAAAATAGAAATTAAAATAAAGACAAAATTAATATGGTTCAATGAATTGTTTTTGAATTTTTAAATGTTGGGAATTATATAGTGCATCTGCAATAGAATCAAATGATAATAAATGCAGATTATATAAAATGCTTCCGGACTCTGCAGATTCCATGTCTGTGTTTGCGGTATGCAGAACCCTATTCTTTATTGAGAAGTTGATGGCTCAGTATTACTCACCCTATTTGAGGGGGAGTAATAACAAGCCATTAAC
>PRKT01000135.1:606230-635199 GCA_003671525.1 Saccostrea glomerata | reverse complement strand
TTTTCCATTAGAAATTATGCTGAGTGCTTTTAAAAGCAAATAAGTTTTTTGAACTCATCCCTAAAAATCAAAACAA
The DNA here is from genome assembly GCA_003671525.1 of Saccostrea glomerata. Lineage (NCBI taxonomy): Eukaryota > Metazoa > Mollusca > Bivalvia > Ostreida > Ostreidae > Saccostrea > Saccostrea glomerata. Next base: position 635,123 of record PRKT01000135.1, on the reverse strand, counting down.
CCTCACAGGTTTGGCACAGGATAAATCCTTAATCTCTTTATTCATACGATATTTAATGAGCCAGGTCTGTTGAATGTTTAATCAGTCAGTCATTGTCTCATTAAAAAAAATTCTTCATATTGATCTTGAGGATTAAATCTATAATTGTGTAACTATTTAATATTAGCAATATAGTTGTCAATACTTCAATTACACATTACTTTTTGCACCCAGTGCATGTTTTGAATTTTAAAACCAACAGATTATCCATCTCGACTAATGGCGCCATTCACTCTCTTTTGAAAAAGGGTGGAAGTATTACTATCACCAGTAACAAACTGTTCAACAGCATTGGATTTTTTTTTCATTTATCCAACCATATATAACTAAAAACAAACATTGCAATCTATACCTAGGGTGAATGGTGATTTTGTATCAATAAGCGCTCGCTTTCGCTTGCCAGGGGAATGTTCCAGCAGGAATTTATTGAATAGACGTACAAGGGAGGAGAGGAATTTTTTTCAATATATCCCAAGCTCAATTTCTACGGACAAGCAAATGTTGTATTGGAATCTGACAAAGTCGTAACTGAATCCAGGATTATGTGTGTTTTTATACAAACATTGTTTTTATCCCCCAGCGCTATTTCCAGTGTAGAAGTATTTTAAGACAAGGAAAGCTATCAAATTGTTATATTCAATGATTGCGGGGCAAAGCAAGCAAGCAAGACCCATTAAGGGAAGACCATAAGCCTTTTGTATTCCAGGGCTAGTTTAACTGTGTGTACTTGGTGATTTTATAGGTGTTAACTTCTGATAAGTGATATATTCCTTATTCCTGGTATGGATTTAAAGGAAATACTATGTGTGCTCATTTTTGCCACTAAAGGTTAAGGATAAGTGTGAAAAAAGGACTTGTGTTCTTTGGAGATTATTTGAGGATTATTTGAAAAGGGAAAAATAATTGTCACAGAAGAAAGTCATATTCAACATGAGCTTGATGGAAAGATATAAAACGTTCAAAAGACCTGCGTCAACAGAGGTACATGTATACTAAAAGCAATTTCAGGAAATTTCTTGGAGTACATTTGATGTTTTCTATGAGGATTAAGATTTTTGAGTATACATGTTCCTTCCCTAAATCTGGCAGATCAGTCCTGAAGCATTTGTTTATAAATTTGGGTTATTAAGGAGAGACTCTGGTATACACCTTTGACAGGGAAGACATGTTTAATACATTTAGTGATTAACTTTTCAAAAGCCCAAATGTCCTGTCATTTGTAATGATTAATGAATAAAGATGCCTTTTAGACAGTACAGAGAACAGATAAGGGATCTATCTAGAGCTGATACTTGTTTGAGTGGGTAATCTTAAGGCTGTCTCCTTGGTCAGGAATATAGTCCTGGAATAGCAGGACCCTTGTCCAGATTGGGGTTCTTAAGCCATTGAACAAAAATTTGTCCAAACATTCTCTAGTAGACTTTTATATATACCTCAAGATATGATTAAACATTCAGATGAAGTCAATAGTGGCCAAGATTAGTCTTAATTTCTGGGTAAACATTAGAACATCAACTGGACTCTTTAGAAAGGATAAATTCTCTTTAGAGCAATTTATCATTTATATAGACATAAGCTATATAGGTTGATTGGTCCATTAATTTTATTTATAATAGAATTTTCAAGGTCCTTAGGCATTCAATGATTTTTATAATGATCTACATACACATTTTCTCCACACCCTTATTATAACGTATATTGAAGCACTTGAAGACTTCGGATTAGAGTGACGTCTTTTGAGTCCAAGTTTTATTTATCCACAACACCAGCATGTGATATACTCTTCAAAATGACTTCTTCATGATTTCAGAGTTTTTCTAGACTTGTTACATCAGAGGTTTTTGTAAAAATGCAGATTAAGGGTGTAATAGACTTAGAGGCTTACGTATTTATTCACGTCATTTAAATTTCACTGGATTAACACAGGTTAAATATCAAATACATTACACATGAACCATGTGATATATTGTGCATATGCAATTTTTTCTTATACTTGAAACTAGCAGTTTTAGATTCAGGGGCAAAAATCGACATGATTAACCCAAGTTCTTTTTTTTGGTACCCCTACACATGATCTTGACTCTCACTTTTATAGCTTCGGAATCAATTAGGACATTAAAAAAATTAATCATTCTGTAGGTAGTTGCCAAATTAAAACTTCTGAATGATTATTTACCCATTGTTTATTTTGTAAATAAAGTAACTTGGAAACCAACAGTGAAGCCCACCTGTTTTATTTAAATAGTTACACTGTGTTTGATAATCTTCATTTACACATAGAACCTAACCTAGTATTTAAATTTCCACATGCAAATACTCTATACCAAATTTTCTTGAAGTTTTTAGAACCTGTTAAATGTAATTTGAGTATTTGGTTTTATAGATCCTTTAGACTGGTGTTTTAAACATGAGCCCTGAAAGAAAATAACTATTTCTGTTAAATTGACTGTAGCTTAATTTTATCAAAGATATTAATAGATGGATGAGAATTGAACTAGAAGTTGCAATTTGTTTTGTTATTTCCCATATACTTTACTAATATCAATAAATTACCCAATAAAATATACACCTCTTGACCACATCTTTTATTAGAAATTGTCTTGTAGTGTACCAGAAATTATTTTTTAATTAGAATTTAGTTGAATCCCTCTACTCTACTCTAAAGTGGTTTGCATCAGACCTTTACTATAACTAGTATAAGGCCTACACAATCAACTTGATTTTTTAGAATGTTCCATTTAATATTTAATAAAGGAAACCTTTTCATGAACATAATTCATGAAGTGAGAAACTTTTGCTTTAAAAATTAATCCTATGGAGAACATGGGAAGCTATATTGAGTTCATTGCACTTTTCAGAGACCTTAATTGTGATATCTCGTATTTTGTTTTGAGACTTTTTTTTGCTGCTATATTGTAACTCAATTCTGAGTCATTTAGTATGGTGCTGCATGCTGATCATATACAAAAAGTTTAAATTTCTCTTATTTTTAAAAGAATTATCAATTCATTTTTGCATTACTTTTTCTCAAATTTTTAGCATGTGCAGAGACATGACAAATAAGTATAAGACCATGATGAGTTGTTTTTTTCAAAAACATGTGTACATGTATTTTAATTATCTATAACTATATTCCATCATCTTAAAAGTTCTTTTAATTATGATCTCACAAAAGCTGTTAAACTTATCAGAACATCATCTTGGTTACCCAAGGGTTTTTTTTCCATTTTTCTCTCCATATAGGTAAACTTAATGCCATATATGTGATTTATGCCATAAAAAATGCATTTTTAATGATTATCTGAAAAACTTATTTTTTATTTTTGTTTTGCAGTTGGTAGATCTCCATGTCTATATAGTACCACCAGAGATATGGAGGGAGAGATATAACAACTTCTTAAATCAGAATGTAACAGAGACAATCTCAGCAGGGATAATCAGGTCAGCTTAACGGGTACACTTCTTGTTCAGGCACAATTAAAGTAACATGTTACACTGAAAGTGGTGTAATATTTCCATCCAGGGTACTGCAAGTAGTTGTTTTGATGTCTTTACCCTGTTTCATATTGCCAGTACAGTTGAACTTCAATATCCTCAACACTCATATCTCGAATTTCATAGATATATATTGATGTAATAAGAAAGTCTTATCCACTTATTCTTTAAGCATTTTACTCCCCAATATCTTATTTTTTTTAAGGTCCTATAGAGTTTGAGATAGTGATGTTTGTATGTTGTTTTGAGTTATAGAGCAGTCTTCATGCAGACCAAGGAATTTGAAAGCTTTACATGTTAGAAGGCTTTATAACCTTAATTGGATGGAACACAGTTTCCTTGATTCATGTTTATAATCTAAAGCTATTAGATATCTGTTAACCTCTATAGATTTTCGTGAATTCTGAGCATCAGCTGTTCTTTTACAGGGTACATCCTGAGCGTGTGTTGAACGATCTCCGGGATGAGCTGGAGCAGCAGGTGGGGGTGGAGATGCTCCCCCGAGATTTTGTGTTCCTCAAGAGTGTGGGTCGCAGTATCACCAGGGTAGGTCATCCGTTTCCTTCCCCTGGAGTGCCAATGTTTACAATGATTTCTCAAAAGTACAGTTATTACATTTAAAGTGCAAGTGAAAAGGATGGTTTTAGTATTGCGATTGTTTGTTTTGGGGTGTACCAGGAAAAATGTGTTCTTTGAACCTTGTTTGATTCAAAGGTTGAGCATTGTGGAGGCTTTAAATGTTTGCACACAATTAAACTAAGAAATGGATTTTTTATTGCCAAACTGAGAACGAATGCTAATTTTATAGGTAAATTGTTTAAAGACCGCATTCAGAACGGTTTGATCCTAGTTGTTAACGCTAAAGCTTATTCTTCCATTTCTGGCCTGCACACAAATTAAAATCAGATGATTTTCAATTTTCTTTGACAAAATCACGAATGGAATACATCGAAGAAGTTCAAGCATTGTTTGAGTCTTGCAAATATGGAAGGTTACAATTTTAATGGGCAGTATACTACAAAAAAAACATAGATATCATCAAACCAGGGTGCTCTTGCAGATCAAATATCTTGAGCACTTGGAATGATAGAGGCATTATTCTGACTTGAGGATGTATTCTGCCTCTAGTGGATCATATTAAATGGAAACAATGAATGCCATCTCTCAGGTTGTCAACACCGGGCCGCGGGTTGTACTAGGCACTGCTCCGAAATTGTAACACCAACACCCCCCTTAACGGGAGGCACGCTGCCATATAGGTTTAACCTATTGTACGGTGTTTGGTTGTTATTAAAATTCTTTCTAAGTCTACTTGAGATCACAGAAGGGGGTCACAAGCTCTGCTTCCAACTTCTCAATTTTAAGTTTGTAGTAATTGAAAGAGGTCAATTAAATTTTTTTAGTAATTAGACTGAATGATTTATGTTTTGATACTGGATATTGTGTCACTACAAAGCCTTGGTTTGGTTATGGCTACACAGTTTCTTTGAAGATCTTGGTGCACTAAATTCACATTGTCTACATATATGCATCTATAAATAAGAATGTTTTCATTGGAATCACTTTTGGGGCTTTTCATGTTTTCATATTGCTTCCATATCTCCTCCTAGGTTGTTTTTTTCTTTTAAGGTCAGGTTCATAGGTACAGGTCTGATTTATTTACCAATTAAAGAGCATTGAGATTATAAATATATAAATTAGCTAAAATGTATAGAATTTAATTTTTGCACATATACTCAGTGAAAAATCTCTATTTAATCACTAAGTGTGAGTGTTTGAAAGGAATATTTTTCAAAGTGCACCAAGAAAGTGTTAGGAAAATATTTATATATGTTCACTTTACACAGACACCTAGACAAGTGGGCTGTATTTCAGCCTAAAGTTTTAAAGATAAACTTTGGTCAATTGTCTTCAGTTGTTTTTTTTCTAAAGACAGATTTTATGTTAAGCAAATCATGATAATGATGGTGTTTTTCTGAACTAATGCCTCTAGATACCCTGTTTAGTCACATGCAGACCTTACAAGCAATGTTTTAAACAGATATGATTTGTTGACTGTACTTAAGAATCTAGATATGGGTATAAAATTGTAGAGATCTAATTTAGTTTTTGGAGGGCTTATCAATATGGGAGTGTTCGATGTGTAAACTTGTTCATTTACAGTAGGGTCATACACTTTAGTTGGGTGTTCTTTGTTTATTTAACACTCGTGTTACCTAAAGCTCAAGAGCTTGATGTTTTAGGGGCTACATAAACTTGCATTAGTTATGATAAATTCACATGGTAAAAATTTGATATTGAATTTAGCTTTTTTTTCTGAAATTGAAACAGTGAGGCTATGATTGATCTCAGTTTGATTTAATGATTTCATGTCAGAAAGTAGACAAGCAGATGATTGGGAATAAAAAGGGGTATTATTTGCACAGGTGTAATGGAATTCGTAGAAATTCTATGATAATTCCCCCAAACCACCCACCTTTGCGTTTTGATCTCTGTTCTTATAGTGTGTCACAATTTGTCGGGGTGAACCTCTCTCTTTATGTAATATATATATTGGTTGACCTGTCTGCCACTTTGATCATTTATCTCTTGCTGAAAGACAGACTGTTGTATATCAAAAGGTATGCACCCTTGGTCACTCAATTAATGAAATTCTGGGCAGAGTTTTTTAGGAATTTGATCAGTAGCTATCATGTTTTTATCATTTATAGCATGTTTCTCAATGTGCTGAAAAATCTCCCTCTAGCAATCTGTTAAAAGCTGTGCACATTGAGAAAGAAAATAATGATTTTTTTTTTTACAATTTTTTTTAACTTCCATGTTTTACAGTGATTTTGCTAGAAATCTTTAGACTAAATGACAAACTATGCATTAATTATTACACATAAGGTTTTATTGAGAAAATGATTTTTGATAATTAATTTCTTCCAAACATTTCATTCTTCATGCTCTTCTTAAGGGTTGCATTATGAGGTAAAACCATTATAAAGCATGAACACAGTCTTTTAAATATTTTCACATTCTTCATGCTTGGTGCATTGTGATATTGTAGAGTAAAACCACTATCTATATCACTAAAGTATTTATTATTTTGGTAAATACAAACAAACTAAAAATAGCTACATGTATTCAAACTTCCAAACTTAATTCAGATTGGTAAACAGATGATTGTTCAGCAGTAAGCTGGTCAGTTTTGTAAACAGTGGTGTATGCCTTCGTATGAATTTAGAAACCTCAAAAACCTTCGGTCTGTTCAGATAAAAAAAAGAGCCATTTTCTAATAACTAAGCCTGCCAGGAATCTAGATAATGGTGCCTGCTTATAGGTACATACATATATATATAATTAAGTGCAACAACTATACTTCCCAAATATCACTGAATAGCGAAAAATATCGAATTGCCCTTTTTGGATAGTGCTTGCCGTTTGTATGTAAATATTGAATGGATCGTGAAGGTGTCTTTATTGTCATTGAAATCTTTAATATTTATCTTCTAAGCTTTGCGTATGAATAAGTGTTATTAAATCGATAATTAAATGTCTAGTCACTATTTATTTTATCTAATAAGCATTATACCACTTTATTCCAGTAACATAGGGCAAGAGCCAGATGATATCGCATTGTATTATGAATTGAAGGTAGCTCGCCAGGCAATGAAGGGAAAAAATACCATTAGGGTAACAATGAGGGATCCATGTACATGTTCCATTGTGGAATTTAAAAAAAAATAATTTTATAAACTCTTTTGCTGAAAGTTTTTTTGCAGTGCAAGGTAAAAAGTTTCAAATAAAAATGTCAAACAATGAAAAAAACAAAAGAATCAAGTTCGGACTTGAAGTTGCAAACTTTGATAAAACGTACTGTACGTAATTTAAGTACCTCATTGTTTCTAAATCTACCCTGGTTTGCATGACAGTGCTTTGGAAAGATCAGCAATTATGATAGGTTTTATATACAAAAGCCATAGCAAGTTTAAAAAGTATTATCAGTTGTACACAATGCCTATCCAAACATTGTGTCTGGCTCAATGATCCATTTTGTCAGACAGACTTTCATTTGCTGCATGAATACCTCTCTTGTGATCCACCCATTGCGAACTATAGTGTGTATTAACTACAGGAAAGTTGAAATGACTGGTTAGGGGTCCATTATATTTCAAAGATAAAACTGATTTTTATGTGATATTTCACAGTGTAAAGACATGTAAGGGTTGAAAAAATCAATCTGTTAAAAGGTATAGGTCTGAACATAATTTATTTTTTTAACATACTCACTAATGCGATGTGGCTTTACTAATCTATAGAAATTAATTTTGGTCCCTGACGGTGCATTTAAATGTGATGTATGAGAAACTTTTATGTTTGCCACATTAAACTTTTTTTATGATTTCTTGAATACACTTTGTAGAAAACTTTTTTCCCTGTTGTAATATATTACATTTTAACCTTGGCAAGAACTCCTATAAAAGGCTTTGATACATGCATTAAGAGGCTCTGATTTGGCAAGGATTCATATTTGTATATAAAATTGGTTCCTCTTCTAAATGAAGCTTAGTTTGCTCAATTCTCAAGTTCTTTTCCAAACATTCTCTCAAAAGGACCAAACGGGCCCTTCAAAGGATATTAGCAGTTACATAAGAGTTTGAAGAAAATTGACACATTTTCAATAAAGTTTGCTAAATGACTGCACTGCAACTACAAAAAATATCAAATCAATTCTAGTTGCTTTGACAAGATAGTGTATATAAAGTGCGAGTTTGAATTGTATGTATATGACGTCATTGGAGATTTATTTGTTGACTTTGGCAGACATGGCATAAGGGGTTAGATTTCTGATAGAACACAATTATTATGTCATAGTTATCACACTGAAGTTTACTACAGAGGAAGTGATTGGGAATAAATTGCCATATTATGAAACAGAGTCAATATTGCATTGTTTTGACCTATGTTCACAGCCAACAATTTCTTTACTATGCATGTACAGTCAAACTCCATTATCCCTGAGTGGAACCAAGAAATACATGTGTATTTAAGATATCAAATAATCTGAGATTGAAGTAAAAATACATGTGAAAGAAAAGGTATTTTGGAGTTCTTGTTCACTTCTACTTACCAATGATATTTGAGATATCAATATTTGAGATATCCAAGTTCAACTGTATTTCATCAATTTGTGGATATCTTGACCAGCATATTTACATGTTTTATCTAAGATACTACCAGAATGAATAGTGTTTTTTCACTTCTGTATTATTCTTGATTCCATTAATATTTGGCTGTGCAAAAGATACCATGTTTTAATCATCTTTATCTTTTCTTGATTCCAGTTAAAACAAAAGCAAGAATACCAGTTAAAAGCAAAGCATTTTATTCCACCTCAGGTAAGTAAAGATCTAGAAAATATTTAGTGAATTGACACAATTATAGACTCCTGAAAAGGACAAGGCAATTTGAGGGCAAAGACTTATTTTATTCCTTAGTTAATATATAGATCCAAATCTACTTAAAGTTTTTATTGTTTGTAATTAAGAACCTAATGTTGAATGTCAAATATAAACATTAGTTTTCTTTCACCGCTCATATAGAGACCACAAGTTGGGTAAAAGCTTAGGAAAGTATTGAAGTTTACCACATTAACTAATGTCATGAATTTCTTCATTTTCTGCATTCCAGTATTTCTCATTAAGTTATGTTTTGCCTTCAGTTGGAAATCTAAGACAAGCACATTAGCCTGGGTAGTTCAATGGGTTTACAAAGAATGAAAATTTAAAGATATTTAAAGTTTGGAAATTGAACAAGTGATCACTAGCCTTAATTAATCATGAATGTTTATGATCTAAGGCATTCTTAATATTAGCAGAAACATGATGCCCAAGAGGTCCTGCCTAATGCTTAATTTATTGTGTTGATAAATGTAATCATCTCTTTGTATGATCCTGTCTGTTTGTCTGCCTGTTTGACAATTCAGTCATTTTGCCTTACTAAAACAGTATAGCTAGATCTTTTAAATTTCTAGTACTAAATTAACATCACGTAAAACCTCAATTCATCAATGTAAAATAGACATTGATTAACAAAAGTAAAAATATTGGATGTTGCCAAGTAATTAGGTTTCAAGCAAATTGGTGCTCATTAAAATTGAGTGAAATTATTTGAGCTTTGAACAGGTTGTTCAATAAATGTGCTTAGTGTTTTTGATTTTTCTTTATTCGTTGAAAAGCAATTTAAACTAATTCTAGGCATATGTAGGATGTATGTTTTTGTGTTTTGGAGCAGCAAGTGCACGACTTCAGTTTTTTGAACATTTGTGGGTTGAAAAAGGTTTTTTTTACTGTACACTGTGCAATCAGCTGTGATCTTTAAATGTTTATTGCATAACTCTAAGACATTAATTAAATTCAAAAAGTTTTGTTTTTTTTACAAGAGGTACTTTGATTAGCATATATGATAAAAATCATTGCCTTTTTAGTTTTTAATGATTTTAAACTTCAAACAGAAGTTTATACAATAGTATGGTTAAAAATTAGAAATGTATTTCTAGAATTATCAGTTGAGGGACGCAGATGTCATGCGTATTTTGTAATGGATAAACTGTCCAGATTAAAAGCAACAGAGAGACATTTGACTTCTAACCACACAGGGTTTTTCGAGTTTTACATTTTAAATCTCACTTGATCTTTTTGATAGAATATTCAATATTTCTTAAGTTCTACAGTACTTTCTAACCTTTGCTAAAATCAGCAAGGTCATTTCTTGTCAGGAAAGAAAAATCTGTATCTAAAGATAGCATTGATATAATTGGGAAGTGCATTATTTCCTGATAAATGGAAATAAAATAGCCATCGGAAGAGTAATGTCCCCTGTTAATTTACTGAGCAAAGGTTATGAGGTGTCATTTCCTTTTAAATAACGTTTCCAATTTTCCCTTATTGAAACTTGATTAATACTCTATTTCCTATTGTAGGCATTAAGATACTCAGAGCTAAAATTAAGATATAGATTATTTTTTTATTTTTTAAATCATGAGATGCTGACATGCAATGCTCAGAATTTCTTGTAGCGTAAACCTTGATGGCGGCATTCAAAAATCTTTAGAACCTACCTTTCAGCAAATTGTAATTTACCTAAGGCAGGGTATAGGTAGGGAATGTAATTAACTAAATTAGCTGTGCTATACATGTATAAGGTGTTTCCAGTTTATTACTTATCTGAATAATGGATGGTAATGTTTGAAAAAAAATTGTTGTAAAAAGAAATTAGACATCTTGTGCTCAGACTTGCATGCTTGCTACAGGCAAATATTACTAAAATTTTTGAATTCAAGAGAAATCTCTAAAAAAAAAATTATTTTATATTTATTTCCATTTCTATGAAATCTGGATAGAGCAACATAGTTTATTATATTATTGCATAATTGAGCATTGATAATTTGATTCAAAGGTCAGTGTCATGATTATATGATAGCATGATAACATTGAGGCAATTGAGCTAAATGACATAACATGCAATAGGGCATTAAAGATGAAGCAATGCAATGATGATGGTGTAATAGAACAATTAAGTGATTATAGTGAACATCGCTTCTTTGCCATTGTAATTCTTCTCTACATTGTCATCAAACCATCATGTCATTGCTATCACTACAATTTGCCATCACACTGTTTTCATTGCATCATCATTATTGTGCTATCACAACATCCCTTCATCATCATTGCATCATCACTTCAATGTCATTCCATTATTGTATCATATATTGCACTTTTGACCCAAACCTTCATGGCCAAATCTGGATTTTATACATCTCTCCTTTTTAAATCATTGAATTTGTAGGATCATCCAAGTATGTGAATGCCAATATCTTTTTCTAAATACAATGTAACTGTATACTGGGTTATTTTCGCCTCATGTTATTTTCGCCCTTTCACACTTGCAAACAGTTTTAACCCACTTAAAATTCGCCCAGTCATAGTTTTGTTTAAGAAATTTTACTGTTTTGTTTGAAAAGCCCCTTTTTTAAATTTGCCCAAACTAGGGTAGAGTGAAATGGTTGAAAATAAAATGGGAGAGAAAATTTCCCTGTATACAGTACTTTCTTAAAAGACTCAAACTTTTCTAACCATGAGTAGCCAATGTCTTGCTGAAGACCTTTGTTTATTTTTCAGGCCTACGCTCCTGAGTTGTATTTATTAGAGGTCGGTCCAGATGACCGCGAGAGCAGTCGGACGTCAACGCGGCCACAATCACCCTTCTCCCAAAACCCAGAAAGTAAGAAACATACTCATTTCATAATGTACTACGTATATATATTACTAAGACATTATTATCCAAAGATTTTCATATAGAGGTTCACAAATTAACAGACATATTTCAAATGTACAGTGTATAATGAAATTTAACGTTTTGATTGGCATTTTTGCAAAATTATTCAAATTATATAATGACTGCATTCATATTAATATTTTAACCAAGCGTTTGCTGTTGATATTTTAGAAATGATGTAGAATTAATTATTATTACTTATATATTTTTGATATAATTATTTTGAAATGTTTTTAATTGCTCACCTTCACTGAACACTGCATGTGCAACCCTTCCTACCCCTGGGTATGGGCATTTAGATTGTGTTCCAAGGGCAGTTTATAAGTGTGCTAGTTTTTATGCATTCTAAATCTGTGTGTAATATGGTATCATGGTTTTAGGCCTAGTTGGTTAGAGGGGTTTTGAGCATTATATAGAAGTGTTAGCTAGACACGTAAACATATACTGAATATTTATCTTGTATTTTGTGTTATTAAATTTGAAAATGTAATTTAAAGTTAAATGTTTGAAAGGAAATGTTATATCTTTGGCAGATTCTTTAACAAAACCTGGAGTTATTAAACCATTTTAATACATGTTTGAATGATCATTGGGTTCAAGACAAACATATGGATATTGTTCATTGTTTTAAAAAATTTCATTTATTTGCCTCCATGTTTGTTTAATTTTATGTCGTTTTGATTATGCATACAAACATCATCATGGTGAAGCATTTGGGAACTTGCGGCCTTAAAAATAAATTTCTTGTAAGTAGTTCTGCATCTCTCAACTGTACGGGGCATGGAAGTCTGAGAGAACCTATCATTTCAATAGTTTCTATGGTGATGGTTGTCAATGGTTACTCTATATATGGTGGCAGAGGGCATGACAACATTCTCAATTTTTAATTGAATTTTTAAGAAAAATATGTTTTATGGTATTTCTTGTTTTTGAAGGCTATTCAATCACAAGTATTTTCAACTTTTTTCCCCTGAATCTTTCATGTAGATATTTTAACTGCACTGAGTACTTTTCTTAATTTTGCACTGATTTTTACAATAATCAGAAATCCATGAATAATATCTCCGTCATAATTTATATTCAGAAGAGTATTCAATTGAACTAGATTATATACCTCACATGCAATGTTGGAATTTTTTTTAGAAATATTCATTGAAAATTACATAAGAAAAGTATACAAGTATTGGCTGTCTTTTCAAGCTTATAATGGTGCTTTATTTTTTAAAGGTACTTGGACACAGATTTGAAGTTAATATTTTCTCATTTTTTCTGTATAATATCACGAATTATATATTTTAATAGCATTTCATACAAAAGTTAATTAAAAATCTTATTTCATTTAAAAGTTATTAAAACTCTAAATTTTTTGGTGGGTTTGATTGACACATCCTTGCACTTTCACAAATTTTAACTTTATTCTTAATCCTTAGGAAAAGTGGCAATTTTGATGTGTTTTAATGAGAAATATTAAAACTTTTATCAAGAAAAATAATTTTATTCAGAGTAGAAATGTTAGAAAGCAAAACACCTTCACAAGTTTCGTCATTCCGAACTAAGAGATGCGTACAGAGTTTAGCAAATCGAGCACACTCGTGTTATGTACACAGTTTTTGTAAACATGGCTCGAGTTCTGTTATTGTTTATATTTAGAATTCACCAGGTGCGTTCAATTGTCACAGTCTGCTTACCACAACTGCACGGACTGACAATATATTGTGTGTTTGTTTTGCTTTCGAACGTGTCTACTCTGAATTTTCTGGATTATAGTATTAATATTTTCCATTTATACAAAACGAGATTGCCACTTTTCCTAAGGATTAAGAATAAAATTAAATTTGTGAGAGTGCAAGGATATGTCAATCAAACCCGCCGAATAATATGAAATTTCACTATCTTTTAAACGAAATAAGATTTTTAATTAATTTTTGTGTGAAATGCTATTAAAATATATAAGTCGTAATATTATAGAGAAAATAATAACTTCAAATCTGTGTCCAAGTACCTTTAAAAGCTTACTGTAAATCACTTTTTATTTGCGGGAACTTTATTTTCGCGTAATTACGCGAGACATTGTGCTCGCGAAAATTTAATTCTCGCGTATAATAGTAATCCTTAAGAATATATAGAGCAATAGCCACAATACGCGAAAAATTTGTCTCGCTTATCAAGAGTCGATGACTATCTCGCGAAAATAAGGTGTCGCGAAAATTTAGTGATCTACAGTAACTGATACTAGGTCCAAAGAGTGTTGGGCGTGTTAAATAAAATAAAAAAAGAAAGATTTTGTCAAAGGATCTGCCATTCTTTAAAGCAATATTTCCTTTTCATAACAACAAGATCAGGAAAAACTAGCTAGAATGTGATTCCTGGTTTTGTAATCTAACCTGCTGCTAATGGAATTTCCATGTTAATTTTACAAAATCAATTTATAATTAACATGATGGAGTCTAAATCTTTCACCTGATGTACTAATTTAAATAATTTCATTAAGGAAATTAAACTTCTATGTATAGTCCCTTAGCTGCCTTATTTACAAAGTTTTCCACCCCCATAGAATTGACTGGGAAAAAGTCACTGCAGTCCGAGAAATTTAAAACTTCACAACATATTCCTTTAAAAAAATGATGAGAAATTCAGAACTTGCTCCTGTTTTCTATTTTCATCCCCCAAAACATTCTAAACTAAGATATTATTAAGAAATAAATTCCTAATTGCGAGCATCGTTACTATGTGTTGTGTTGAATAATTAATGATAGTTTTGCACAAAGTTTGCTTTGTTACACCATTGCATGCTACATGTTTCTTGAAATATTCATGTTTATTTTAAACTTTAATGACAACAAAATCAATGATTGCTCTTCAATTATTATACATGTAATTCAAATTACAAATTTTGGATTATCCAGAAATTTCACAAGTAAAAAAGGCAATCAAGCCAAAAGATTCGGCCAAGGCAATTTTAACGAAAAAAGAGAAAAGTCGACCTGCAAAGTTCAGAAAAGATGAGACCCAAAGGAGGACGAAAATGAACTCTCAAGAAATATGTACATATTTCCTTTGTCAACCAGTTTGCACAGGCTTCATTTTTTGTTTGCTTCTTTAATTTAACATATAACTTTATGTTTATTATACGGATATTTCTTTTAGTTTAATATTTCATTCTTCAAAGTTAAAAAAAGAAATACTGTCTGAGCTGACATTACATTGATTTGAATATATTGATCCACATTTTATGAAGAATCTTCAAGATGCAAGGTGGAAATTTTCATTTTTTCAAAAAGCTTTCAGTGTATAGATTTTTTATTTGTTCTTAAAATTGATTTTTTTTTTCTCTCGGTTTTTGTCTTCAATCTGCTAGCCATGCATTATCTTGGAGATGAATTCATTTGATGTTGGAATGTCTGACTGTTCATTTTTTGTTGATGATTCTTATGTTGTAAAAGTAAATCAGCAACTTCGAAAAGATTGAAAGAGATTAATATGAGACCATCTATTAAAAGCAACAAATTCTTATTAACTTAAATTTTTTGCAAGTTAAAGCCAAAAACATTGTTAATTGGGGATGTGAATTAAAGCATTTGAAACTGATATTCAAGAACTACTCTACAAATTATTGGAATGTACTAAAACATTTTCTGATAATTATCTGTTGGTCATGCTTGAATCTTCATACACACATATACAGTAAATCTTGTCTAATCCAAATGTTATGTATTCAGAAATCTTGTCTATTATGTTGTAAACTTTTAGTCTCTATGTCTAAATTATTGTCTAATCCAAAAAAGTGTATACCCACTAAGCTAATTTCTTAGGAGCCATTGCTGTTCAGGTTAGACAGGTTTTACTGTATATATGTACATGTGTATCTATGAAATGGACTGAAGAAAGGAATGAATGTTTGAACTTATATTTACGAAAAATTTGGGTCAAAATGTTTGCAAATAATATAATACTAGCTAGGTGTTTGAAATTTGAATGAGATATAGAAATAGTTGCTGATATTCTTATACAATGTTCTGCCAGTCTGTAAACTTTTGCACGTAGATGTTACATTTGTGTTTTTTTTCTCTCCATCTCTTATCAACAGGTGAGGATGAGCGGCGCTCCGGCAACAAATCTAAACATAGACATAATCAGTCATCCCCATACCACTACTCCCCCCTCCCCAAAATCAGGTCTGGCCGCAGCCCCTCACGCAGGGTCGAATACAATCACAATGGTGACATAAAAGCAGAAAGTCAACGATTAACTGATTCCTGGGGCTCCAATAGAGACAAGCACACCCCACCCCCTCCCCAAAACGTGCCAAGAACCCCTCCCCGCCCCAGGGTCTCAAGGGAACAAACCCCCCGTAATCAAACTCCCAGGGACGAGTCCCATCGGGCTCCTCCTAGGTATTCCACTACTCCCACAGATCACAGAAAGAGAGCTGACCAAAGTCGGGAACCAGCATCAGGAACCTATACCAACCACACCAACGAAGATTCAGGGATCAACGTCAACTCACCCGTTGACCACTTTGATGCCTTAGACAGGTGATTGGATGTTTTGTACTTACTGTAAAATCGCATAATAATTATTTTTTGGGGGTCATATTTTTCGAGGTTTGAGGAAAAAATGTTGGTTTGTTGGAATATGATTTCGTTGTTGGAGAATGTTTAGTAGTAACGCATATGAAATTTTATATTTCATAGTTGTCATGAATTCGTGTGTCTCTCCATACCTCGAAAACAATGAAAATTTGACCCCCACGAAAAATTAGTAATTTCACCTCTTTTAAATGTATGTCTCTCTGTGAGACCATAAATATTGTTAAATGGTCCCATCTGTCCATCTCCATCTCTTTTTTTATTGAAAGAATATACTGAAAAATAAAAATCTAAAGGATGATTTGCATTGATCAAGTTAAAACACAAAAGAACTTGTAATAGTGCATATGTTGAAATTTGTCCACTGATTGTTTGCAGAAGGAAACAAGAAGAAGACAGAAGAGATGACCTTCATCAACGTCTTCACCCAGACAACGAAGATGATCACCAGAGAAACGGGGATCAGAATGATGATGATTGGGAGCGAAGACGCCGTGAGGAAGAGGAGCGAAGGCGGCGAGAAGAGGAAGAGCGTAGGCGGAGGGAAGAAGAGGAAAGGAGAAGGGAAGAGGAAGATAGGCATCGTCTGGAGGAAGAGAGGGATAGAATACCAAAGCAACAGTTAACAGGTTCTGATGAGGTGAGCAGGAAAGATTTGATTTATTGGAATGATGATGTAGGATTTTATAATAGCCAGTGAGACATTCTCATCTAAAGGAAATGCTAATGTCTTTTAACATGGATGGCAAAAAGTGAAATATTGTTTATTGTGCCATCATTTTCTCCAATGTACAGGTAATGGCAGATAAAATCGAAGGCTCGGAAACATTGAGATTAATGTTAAAAAGGTGACTTCCCAATAATCAATTTGAAATTCCAACATCAACCTAAAAAAAAGGAATATTTCAAGCTCATTGATATATGTCAATTGGAATGCAATCATGCCATCGCATTTTTCAGAGAAAAAGTCCATTCTACCTTGGTAAACTCCTTGATGTGTCCCAAATTACCTGGTAATCTTGGTATTGATTTCTTATACAGGGTATTTCCCCAGTGGTTAGGTCGTCCATCAGTAGAAGATAATTTGGATAACTACTTAATTTGCGGATTTTTTGTCATCATTTCAGAATATTTTGTCATCATGACACAGACTGATACAGTTATTTTACAGAAATTACAAGCAATTTTTTTCGTATGACACTCAGGCATTTGGTTTCCAATTATTGACAAAATGACGCATGTATCTTGAAATTGAGTAAAAGTTTGTGCCTATTTCATTTGATTTCGAACTGAAATCACTTTATCTGAGGGATAAGAGAAACTTTAAAGTGCCTTTTCTTATCATTTAATGCAACAGGATATTCTTTATGTCTGCCTATGAGGAAATACTTATTGATGAACATCAATTTAATTGTAAGGCCCCATACAACGCTGCTATAATATATGGACATTAATCTTTTCAATGAAGATTTTTGTTTAATATCAATGCTACAACCATTCATGGCATGGCAATTCTATACTCTCCTGAATATCCAATACGGCAGACTTTCAAGGCCATTGTCATTTAACATGGTGGAAAAAATCTTTTGTCTTACCATAAAGGCACCTCAGTTCATTAAATATTGGCCAATCATAGAAGTAGTTATGATAGTTAAAGCATGCATGTTGTCTCAAAACTCAAATTCATAATGCAGTGCAGTGCCATAATCTATGTGTAATCTTGAGTCTAAAATTTCAATATCCCAGGTTTCCACAGTTAGCTCGGATAATACGCCCATCGCTAGTAATGAAGGGTCGAGAACAACTACACGGGTAAAGCAAACAATTGCATGCAGAGTTTGATGTGAAAATTAATAATCATTAATTTGTAAATAATGGGATGTCTGTCATTTGAGTGAATTTCTGACCAGGTTACAATAATGTAGTGCTTATAACCATTGATTTAGATGTAAAAATTTTAAAGTAAAATTATAGAATTTAATGATGCTTGTTGACACATATTGAACTTAGGTAGGGGTTCCAGTAGTAACAGGTGAATGTTTTTAATACCACTCTAGGGAAAACAGTATCAACAGAGTTCATCATCTGCTTTTACTGAAAATTCATTGAATTCCAATAAACGGGGAAATCCTTCGATAAATCGGAATTCAGAAAATTACAACCGAGGTCAACGGAGAGATCAGAATTCTGAAAATTATAGCAGAGAGCAAAGGGGAAATCCTATAAGAGATCAAAATTCAGATAATTATAATAGAGAACAATGGGGAGATACCTCAATTAATCAGAATTCAGAAAATTACAATCGAGAGCAAAGAGGGAACCCTACAATAAATCAAAATTCTGGAAATTACAACAGGGGGAAAGGGGGAAACCATTCTATAAATCCGAATTCAGGAAATTTTAACAGAGAGCAAGATAGATATCCTGGGATTAATCAGGATTCAGAAAATTATCACAGTGATAATAGTCAACCATATAGCGATAATTCAGTTCATAGTCATAAAGGTAGAATGAAAGTCCCTGGGGGTACTGACAAAGATTTCGGAAATTCTTACAATAATAAAGGTAGAAAGAAGGATCCTCAAACTTCTGGAAATTCAATGAATTACAATCAGGACAGGTTGAAAATTCCTGAGACGGTAATACATGGGATTTATGTATTGCATGCATAGATGTTCTTGCTTTTCTTCGCATTTCATGCATATTCTACATTTGTAACTGTAGATATGCATGGATACCTCTTTAATGTAAACAGGTGTGAATGATTTTTGAAAATAAACAGACTGCAATATTTTCTATGTAACAGCATGAATATGCATGTATCATATGTAATAAAGTGTGTAATATGTTAATTAGATGCAGAGATGAGGCTTGAAATGATATAAAGCTACAGTATGTAATGCTTACAATATCATGCTTTAGGATGCCAGGAACCAAATAGACGACACACCTTTATCACAATATGAAGAAAATTTTGGGAGAATTTCTCATATAAATGATTTTCCAAGAGAGGGAACCAAGCCTGTTCTCAAAGACTCTAATGTAGTGGTTCAAATAAATGATGAAATTCATGGTAAACTGACTCCAAGGGTCATTGTGAAGGTCAACAGTGGCTCATCCAATCGAACGATAGAGGAGGAGAGTTACCGTAGAAACAGACTGAAGATGGGTGATAATGGTTACCATAGTGACCATGACTGGGATGCGAGAAGTGTGAGAAGTTTTCGCAGTGATGGCTACCTCTCTGATGCCACCAGTCACAGGAGCCGGCCTCCTGTGAATGATAGGACGTTCGTTAATGCAGAGAACTCCCGAAATGACAGAAGGTCTGTTGAAAATCACAAAGCTTTTGCTGAAAATGACAGAAAATCAGTTGTTGGTAGGGAAGAAACCAAAAGTCAGAATAATTATAGAACTGAGAATAATGGTAGGAACAGTGAAAGGAGGTCATCCCTGGTGAATGGAAATTCTGTAGTTCAGAGTGTGAGAGAAGAAGATACAGAGAGAGGTGGGAAGAGGTCGTCTGCTGGGAAGAAAAAGGAAGTATCCTGGTCCGATAAAGGAAGGCCTGAGGATAAAAAAGAAGACATCAATACAAATAACAATAGATCTGATCAGAGGGACACTCCAAAGATAACCACAGAAACTGTAGCAGAAGCCAATGAGGGAAAAGGATTGCAATCTTCTGCCCAGCCATCAGATAATGAAAAGGAAGCTAGAAATTCAGCAAATGAAGTCAAAGGTGGATCAACACACCCAGAACTAGAGACTGTCACAGAATCCACTAGTGCAAAAGAAAATGAGAGAGCAACTGTGGAAAATCCTGGCAAGTCAACATATCGTGGAAGTGAGGCTGGAGAAGTTCTGAGGAGTAAGATTGGCACGGAGTCCTCCTTTGAGAAGTCAGAGGCAGATACTCTGATTTCTAATGTTAACAGTGGCTACCAAGGGGATGTCAGTGACATTGGAGCTGATGAGAAAACAGATTTCAATAACAGACTCAAGAAGCCTAAGGTTTTACTCTGAAAAATGCACAAAATGTCTTGACTAATAGCACAGAACTGGAAAACCATTGCAGAGTTATCACCTGTGATTTGTTTTAATTTGCATGACATCTGAAATGTGATTTCCTGTGATGTAAAAAAAAAATACAATATTTAACCAGTTCTTTTCAGCATAAGGTGTGCATTAAAACATTTCTTTCAGAGTTAACATTGGTTTATACTTATTCACCCAGATTTTGATTGTGTGTCTGTATATGTACCACTGCAGTGATTAAAACAACAAATGTCATGAAAAGCAAGATTCTATTTCATTAATGCTCATTTGATTCATTATATTAACAGAATCACAGAAGCACTTATTGATTGATATGAGAGTATTTTCCACTATCATGTAAAACAGTATATTAGCATAAAAATTGGATTATTTGATGCAAAACAGATAAACCATTAAGCAAGTAATGCTTGTGAGTTACGATTTTTTTTTTATATTTATGTTACATATATTATGTTAAATATTTTTTTTTTATCTGTTATGAATTTGCCCATTTGCTAAAGATTGATTTTTATTTCTTTTATAGGATTTAAACAGATTCCCTTCACCACCTCCACTTCAAATAAATGATTCAAGTCAGGGCCATGAAACAGAATCATCAAAGCAAAACAAAAAAGCTGAAAGTAGGTCACCTTGTTGAATACCAGAATTTGTTGAGAAAAATTGGTTACAGTCAAGAGGTATTGATGACGATGAAAACTATTTGTAGAGTCTCCAGGGGTCATTGTTTCCAAGAAATCCTTTTCTAAACAAGAAACAAAGAAAGAAATAAGTGAGAAATTTATGCTTTTGGGGAAAGGCACTGAAAACCATTGGTTTTGGTTGCACACACTTAGTCCAATGTGTACACAAAATTAGATTTGTAAGTTAAAGCCAGTAGTCAAGGAACTTAATTGTCCAAGTCTAAGGAAAACAGAATCAAATGAATTTAGAAAACTCTAGCTTGACCCATAATTCCATAAATATGCAAATTTGTTATCCTGTTTTGTTGCAAGTATGTTAAATCTCTCATGTAAAATCCTCATTGGAACATCAATTTAGGCCTTGTATTGATGAAATTTTATTGACAAACATAAGAATGCAGTAAATTTCTTCCTTGAGTTCCTTCATTGAATTTTTCTGGAAGAAAATTCAATTAAGAAGATTTATTCTTGCAGAAACCAATTTAGTCTTTCAGAACCATTTCATTAAATAAAATGTCCAACCTGGTATGATATATGTTTCTGTCTCTTAAATATAGAGTGTAGAAAAAAAGATTCTGTTCAGTTTCATTTTTTTTTTTATTAAAAATATTTAAAACATAATGCCACTTTGAATTTATTTCATCTCAGTGGTATAATTTTTTTTTCAGATTATTTGGTATCATTTTTTTTTATAAATCTAATAGAAATAGACATCACTTTTCAATATGCATGGGGCATGGGTTTTTTTATGTTCAGGATGAGTTTTGCATGCTATAAGTGCATACTGCAATAAGAACCTGCACATTCTTAGGTTTATTTTCAGGAATTATATGCTATCAAATATTTCTCCGTCTTGATGGATGGCATCTTTTAAACTTTATTTGCAGAGGAGCGTCTATTAAAAGAATTGGAAGCAGCCCGTGAAGCTAGGAGAGCTGTTGAAAAACAAAGAGAAGAGCTAGTAAAAAAGGCCAAGTTAATGCAGACAAAAACTCAAAACCGTCGAAATCATGGTAAGAACGACAGAAATCAAATAATGCTAGGCTGTATTTGTGAAATTGCTAGCTTTGTAATCCTTGTGTAAATTTACCAATTCGTGAATTATAAGTTGCCTCCTTTTCCCTAAGTTTACTTTCAGTTCTTTGAAGGAGAAAAAAAATACTGAGAATTTCACATTTGATTTGCTGCATATAGTATATGTTTCATGATCCTTACTTATTTTTGGTTTAAATAATAATCACCATCCCTTCCCAGAAATCCTTTTGTGTGCTTTTGTAACTGACAAAGAAATCTTTGCTTGGTTGTCAAGGTAACAACAATTGTTTTTGGTTATTAACGTGCCAACATCTGCGGATTTAGTGTGTGCTGATCGAGTGTCCAAATCCTTGTTTATTTCTAGGTGTACCATATTTGCAGGTTGAATATGTACAAATGATTTGTTGCTAGGAAGAAGTTTTTATGCTGAGTGATTTGGAGAGGTTTAATATTGAATTAACAGAAATCCAATATCCAAGTTGGCAATTATAGATCAGGATATTTTTAGTTAACAGTGAAAAGGTTAAAAAAAAATAACTGAAAACTTGCTTTGTTTATCTAACTGTAAATGGTAAAATATCCTGTGTAAAGAGTTAAATTACACAAATACAGAAGTTTTAAAGTAAAAAGCTACCTGCATGTATAATTATATGTACATGTACTATATGCTTTTGGGTCAGGTATCGTGCAATAAAGATAAATATTTTCTCTGTAATTTAAAATGTTTTATTATGTGTACATTGTAATAAATTCTAGTGTTCCATGAATGTAAGGCAGATTTACGTTCCAATATAGAAGTCAATTTTAGATTTTTATATTAATGGCACCTGGCACTCAGAAACACTGAATATAATTTGAGTGTTCATGAGGCTCAATTGGGGATTACATGAAGATGTACTTTTTTTAATACCTACATATAAACAGACTTTCTTAGGATTAAAAATCATAAATCTTGATTCATCGATGTTTTTTTCCCCCTTTTTTATTGCATCTTTTATCACAAATTATGTGATCTTAAGTTTTAATTATTATTTTACAACTTTCCTTGAATATGTGAAGCAATTTCAAACAATATTGGCTCATAAAATCTATAAATATGAGAAACAAAGTTCAGAATCTGAATATATATGAATTATACTACTAATGTGGGAAAGGGGCAAAACCAGTTTGAAGTTATCTTTATGCAACTTTTTTTTTTTTACACCAAAACATTCAGTGTGCAAATTGTTTGTCAATAAAATGCATTTTATCGTAAAATGAGTGAGTTTTATAGTAATCTATCAAATAAATATCGCATGGATCCAAAAGTTGTCACAGATGCAGCTTGTATTATTCAGGTGATCTTCAAGGCCTAAGGGGCTCTTGTTAAACAAGTTTACTAAACAAGAAATATAGAGAACCCCTTGCCATTCATCAATTAATATTTTATTATGTCTACCTGAGTTTTCAGTCCAAAAGTAATGAGTGGATTGGTCAATTTGAATTAGCCAATAATTTATTATCTTCTTTTCTTTGACAAATTGCAGACAAGATGAATATTATTGAGGGTAAGGTTACATCCTCTGCATGAAATGTCAACAACAAAAATATTAACTTCTCATATTGTACACTTATAAGTACTAATATCTCACACACTGCAATGAAACCAACATTCCAAGTTTGGTAACATTTGATGAATATAACCAGACATCAAGTAATAAGGCACGGTGTGGAATATGAGAAGTCAACAATGATCGAACAAAGAATTCTAGCTTTACCTCATTTTTTTGAAAATTTCAAAGTGTGTTTAAAAAATAAAGGAAAGAGATCTTTTTATATTTCTATTTCATTTTCTACTCTGAGTGTGTTGTTTTTTGGTTAAAATATTGATGTTTTTTGTAGTTTTAAATAGCAATTAGCATTCCAAATTGTCCATATTCTCTTGAGAATTAATTTCACTCAGTTTAATATCTATATCTCTATGGGATCAGTATTGAATTGTCAATATAGTTACACAATGTTAAACTTTAATGATAATTAAATTGGTTATTGAACAGCAACCCATTTAGACTAATCATTTGAAGCAATGTGGTACCGAGAGTATCATATTGTGCAATCAATTTTCACCCACAGGAAATATTTTGAATTTGAAATTTGAATTGTGTGCAGTCAGACACATACTAATGCAAATGTAAACAATTGATGATATTTTTGAATAATTAATAATTCCATTAGTATATGAAATGTTCAATCTAAATCATAACAATAGATTTAAAATGCATTGTATCCATTTCTGGAACCAGAATTTCTGTATGTGATATTTAAAGGTTTTGAGATCATTTAGATAATTGCATTCTTTTTCCCTCTGGCATTTTTCAAAGTGAATGTTGTACGCTTATAGAAAAATTGAACTAATCAGTTCTAATCCAAAATAAAAATATTCAGCTAATTTCAGTAGAAATATCTTTTCTTTTGTGCATTAAATGCATGTGTAGATCATTTGAATTCAGCCTGCTTAATTCAAGAAGAGAGATTTCTTTGAAGAATCAATAGTCTTAAACTTCAACCTACTTTTTGCATACATTTATTGAATCTTTGGCCTGCATTTTTGATGGTAGAGTTACAACTGTCTTAAAGCAGAATGCAAGCATTATATATTGCTGTTTCTAACTTTACCCCCATTATATAAGTATTAACTGTAAATTGTTCTTGAAACACAAACACCAAGGCCACCAAAGAATGTGCTAGTAAAATAATGTGCACTTTTGTTTGAGGTAGATTTTTAAGTGCAGTGTTAAGGGTAGATTGATCGGATATAGACTGGCTTTGAAAGAAAAAAAATCAAGTCAAATGTATGAAAAATTAGAAATTGTTCCAAGAGATTATAATATAGATAGAAAAAGTTGAAAAAAAAGTTTTTAAATCATGAAAGGAAATTTAAAACATGAAAGATAGATGAAACAGATCGTATCCAATATTTAACATTTTTTTGTCAAAGATGAGCTGTGCAAAGCTCTAGATCAACCCTGTATCACAAATCAGTAATCCATCCGTCTGATAAGGGAACAAAATATAGCTACATCTTAAACCTGTTATTAAGAGCACAATGAACAAAGGAAATACATGCGGCATTGATAGTGGGGATACTAAATGATTATTTATGTATCAAAAGTTCTTACACCTTCGCAGTATAATCCTTATTGATGTCTATTTCATTTCAATTCCTCGTTCTGTTTTTCTTGTAGCCAGGGATTTATGGAAGAAGCGTTATTTCGAAGAAAAGAAAAAGACGCCACCCTTAGAAGAGCAGTGCAACAGATTACGACATGAACTAGATATCATTCATAGGAAATTAATGAACACGTTGGAAGGACCGTCGAAAGAGAAATCCACCCGAATGGGCGACTTAAAACCTTCCCAAAAGGTTGGTGACAAGCAAGTACCCGGACAGTTTTATTCTGCTCCTTATAGAAATGCAGAGCCAGCACCCGTGTACAATCAGAATTATGAGGAAAGCTTAATCAGACAAGGGTATCAGAGAGCATTGCCGAATAACACGACAGAGTATTATCAGGAATACAGACTGTATCATGCTAATAATTATTACAATGGACAAGTCGTTCCTCCAAAAATGGGGAGTCCTAAACTCCCTCCCATCTCTCCCCAATCTAAAAAGTCGAGTCGGCCCTCTAGTTACTACAATCAGGGTAATGCCTACCAAAGCCCTGTCAATTCAGCTTATAGGCCTTACTCATATCAACCTCCCTCAAAATCAGGGTTCGGGTATTCTACAGGAAAGGCTGGGTCTCCAAATGGAAGGGGGAATCGTCCGGGCTCCTACCAACCCCCTTCTATCTTGTCAGGGTCTGAGTTTTCTACACCCAAAAGTGGTTCCCCCACCGGTGGAGCAAATTACCGCTCACCGGCTAATTCTGGTAAAAGTGTTCGATTTGAACCCTTCAGGCATGGTAGAGGGCCTAATTACTATTACTAAAGCTATGTATAGGGATACTATTAAAAGTGGTGTGTGATTTTCATCCAGATTAATGGGGGTGGGGGCATTTTAAAAGTAGGTTTGGAATATTTGTAAACAATCATGTATGGGATAATTTTAATTAATGTATATTTTAAATCTTTAAGAAAGTCAGATATTTTTTAAGATTTCAATGTTAATTGTTTTAAGTTTGTCTGACTTAAAAAAAGCAGGTTTTGGTCAATTTTTATTTTGTTTGGAAAATTTCATTGTGTATTCTTAGTTTGTAATTCTCTTGCCAAGCACCCATGAAAAGTCACTAAAATTTAAAATGTAAATTTGTTTAGTGTTTGCTTGTCAAATACTCCGCATTTACATAACATGATTAAAATTTACCTTTTAGTCAGAGCAATTTGTTTTAAATCAATATTTCACTATGCAAAAACTAGATGCTATTAGCTAAGTAACGACCTGTTAAATAACAGAACATCTAAGAGTGGTCAAAGAGTTTAAAATTAGACTTTTAACCCAGAAGATTATTCTGACCAAAGAATAAAATGACCCTAATCTTCGGTCAGAATTTTGACATCTAAATAGTACATGTATATTTAAAAAACAAAAGGAAAGAGTGCACTAGAATTAGGACCCAGTACTTAAATTACATCACAAAAATTGTAATAATATAATTTCTTGCCTTTCAAATGGAAATTATTTCTATTTTGATTTAAATTTTGTAGGTAGGTGACGTAGTATGTTTTCAAACTTTGCTTGCAGACAGTTTTTAAACTTCAATTCTTTTCAACATTAATCCATGTATGAAATATTTGAGTTCGTTCGTTAGGGGGATGGGGTTCATGACTCCATGTTTATACCCTTTATCCCCTATGATGCATACCATAGTGCCAAGTATTTTATGCATTGTTTTTATATAATTTAAAAACATTTCTTTTATAGTACATTCTCTACGCCAACTTTGGTCATCAAATTTGTCAATTTCCAAATGGTTATCATACTTTCCTGTATGTGTTGTATAATTGGAAGACAAGCACTTTTTTTCCTCAGTTTCTTGAGTTATTATCAGTTTCTTTTGTGAACAGCCAAGGTTTGGTCTCTCAAACATTCCTCGACCGACAACCTAACTTTGAGACAAATCTTGAGACAAATTTCAGTTACAGTTGAGACTTGATTCCATGAGGGACACGTGTCACATTGACAAATCTCTTATATTTGATGTATTAGTGTTTGAGATTGCAAAGGTCACTTGTAGAAACTCTTGAACTTATTGACAGCCATTAATCATTAGTTATTAAATGTATAACATTTATCTGCATGTCCTTGTTTACTTTAAGTGGGGGAAAATTCCTTAGTGGGTTCTCTTGAGTTTTTATACAAGATGTTTATAAATCAAAAATAAAATAGAACTCCAATTTTATTCCTGTTAATATATAAGTATCCTTGAAGTGTTCTGTGATAAATTTTTCTTGCTTGTATAATATATTGTTTTTGTTTTTCAATTACTAATAATATTGTTTAATTATGTCATTTTATCATTGATTGAAACTGTTATTGACTTGAAGTACAAAAATAAAGAATGTATTTCTTATCCAGTGTTTTGTATTTTACAGAATAATTATAAAATACAAGCTACGAGATTGACTCATGAAATAGACGACATGAGGCGGCGACTCGAGAATGCCAAGATGAAATTGACGGCTGAAATGAAGGTATGTCACCTGACTAGCCCCTTTCACTGGCACTGAATTTATACCTTTCCTTTTTTCTTTCTTGTTATATCCCTTTGATTTGGAAAAAACTAAGAAGCCAGTTTTAGAATTTCCATATCTATGGCTTAAATTATATGCCCATTTATTCGTGTATCATCATTTTATTGCTGCATGCTGTAAATATACCTGGGTTTTGTTTTACAAAGAACTTATGTATACAAGACCAAAAAGAAAACTTGTTGATTATTTTATATTTTTTTTAAGATGGATTTGGTGAAATTTATGAAATAGGAAAAATATTTTGGTCTTGTCGTATGTTCTTTTGTGAAATAGAACCCATATGTTGTATGTTGTAACATGTTCACTTTGAATGTTGTCTTGTGCTCTTGTTGTCAGGTATAAAATGAGGGGCAATATTTAACATTGTCAATGTACACATTTGTCATGTTCTAGTGTGAAGTTGTATTTTTGTCACAGTCTTCTAATTCAAACAACAAAAGTCTTAAAAATGAAACATTCATTGTGATTAATATCAACTAGTTACACAACAAAAGTAGAAAATTTGTTTATCACTATATATGGAATTCCTCTTAATTTTTACATTTTTTTTTACAATGTTTCTACCATTCAATTTCACTTGTGTTTGTTTCATTAATCACACTAACATAATTTACGTTAGGGCAAAATATACAAAAAAATAAGGAGAGAAATTCTAAGTAAACTTTTCATAAGATCTGAATTTTCCCTTTTTTATCAGCAAAGACACAATAGAGAGTTACGCACCATTGAAGAAAACCCTGGAGACCAAATATATTAAAATCTAGAGGTTAGAAAAGAAAATCCCGTGTATCACTAGAAATTCTGTTTTCTCCTTTGTTTTTGGTCTTTTTAACTTTTCCTTTCTTTAAGTACATTCAGGCTGAGATTTTATTTTGGTTCAAGTCATACATATTTATTATATTAAAGTAGTTTTGTGGAATTTTTCTCTGGCATTCATA
>PRKT01000135.1:580172-597575 GCA_003671525.1 Saccostrea glomerata | reverse complement strand
TGAATGGTATGTTTAAAACTGAGCTAAACACTAATTTAACAAAAGTGAGGTCAAGGTCAAAGGAAAGGTCAAGGTCAAAAAATGTTGATGCAGTTGCATAGCTCTCATCAATATCTATCAGCATATGAAGTTTGATGAAAATATCTTGGATGGTTTCTTTGAAACTTAGCTTTGAGCAGAGCTAAACGCAAAGTGTGACGGAAGGACAGAAGGACGGAAGGACGGAAGGACAGAAAGACGGAAGGACGGAAGGACGGAAGACGGACATGACAAACACTATATGCCACGGCCATATTCATGGCGGGGCATAAATATCATTGATTACTTCTACAAATGTAAAATATTTTATTAATCATCTTTATGCTCATTTGAAAGTTGACTGGTTGTTATTTGTAGCTTACTTTGTTGTTCAGTTTGACAGCACCCTCTAACGATGCACCAGTGTACATGGAGCAAAAATCATACAGACCTTCAAACACAGGACTGAAAATGAAAATAATTTTGATGTAAAGAATACATAAGGACTAGTATCTACACAAGTGGATAAATGAAGGAATTTTTGTTAATTAACATCTCAATTCTTTTCTTTGTTTAAATCTTTTTTAGGGCCTTTAACTTTTAAGGTGATTCCAGATTTTTCGTCCCTGATTCCAATACTTATAGACATGACCTAGTTAATCTATTTTAATGTAATAGCAGAGGTATCTATAAATACTCACCAGTCATCGCCAACGTTGAACATGCTGAGTTGTTTTTGGAAATTGCTGACATTGTTTGGTGCCACTCTTTGTAGGAAATCGATATATTCCTCCGAATGAAATCTACACATATCATGTGCAGAGGCTCTGTAGGGCCTGTATATCTGTTAGAACATTTATACTTGAATTACTATCTCCAATATATAATTCATTTGATACTCTCCGAGTTTTTCCAAGTCAAGCATTTAGAGTAAAAGTTAATGCCGAGATGAAATATTTAACCCAGTCCAGTAAAGTTTACCAAAAACTTTGAATGTTTTACTCAACTTAGCCTTAACTTTTAGCATTCTTCTTACTTTAATAAGAATATCTAAAAAGTTTTAATATATGTTTACATTCAGTTCTTAGAATACTCACTTCCATTTTCTCATGGAGGTTATAATGCAAGACTAGGCAATGTGTGAGAGCAATGCGATGTGGCTTCATGGGATGACCTGGCCCTTCAAATAAAGAGGGGAAAGGATTAGTAAAGGTGACACACTGGCAATTAAAAGGCCTTCTAATTTCTACACCCTCAACTTTCACTGCTGTCTTACTTTTACTCAAAGACATCTTACTTCAATCATATCTTTTGGATCACATTTTAATTTGAACTTTACTTGTTTTAGAATCAATCAGGCTTTGTTTATTAATTAGTTTGCTACATTGCCTCTGGCAGATTATGTTCCTGGATTTTGACTGGATAAAAATCTGTTTCAAAAAGTACATTGGAAAAATATCGTAATCTTTTTAGGTATTGAAATTCAAACAATTCTATTTATTCATTGCAATATCTAAACACTGGAATTGTAGTTTTAAATCCACTAATTTTTAAAGTTGCTCTCTGCCAGGGATTGGCTCATATCATTTCATGGTGTAAGTCAGCTTTTCCACTCAGAGATTGTGTATAGTGTATTGGCAATGTAGCAAACAATAAATGGGAGATAACTCTAATTCAGTGCATCTCTGTGGACAATTGAGAGTTCCCAATGTCAACATGGCATGTAAATTTGAAGTGACAAAAAATTGAGAAAATGAGTTGAATTTTCATCTTTATAAAAGGTTAAAAGACAAACATAACCTAAAACAGGTTTGTTTTAATAAATTTTGTAGTTATTTTCATTGGAAATCCTTTTCTGTTTCTTAAAATAATTTCCATGTGATTCTGCAAATATATTTAGCAAAATTACAAGTATGTGGTATGCATTCTAACTGTAGTGGGGTCTTGTCCCAAGACACAGTTAAATCATTTTAACTGAACGGGAGAGGAGAAAATGCAGCGGACCAGACTGGGATTCAAACCCAGGCCCCTTGAAACTCCGGTCAGGTGCTCTACCAGCTGACCGCCACATAACTAAATGACCTTATCAGACCCTATGTTGCTTTTGGTAATGCAACTTTCCAGTATCATATCTGCCTTGAATGTCAAAATTTTGACACTGTAAAAATCATTTAGGCTATAAGAAATATAAGTAAGATTTGCAATTTAGGCCAAAAGAAAAAATACTCTTGTTTCCTGTCACCTGACCAAAAAAAATAGGGTAGGTAGGTAGGAACAACATTTTATTTTGAGAAAAAAATTTATTTTCAAAACTCAATGAATGCAGAACATATAGCATATGATAACAAGAAAACAGTATGTTAACAGTTTACAGAGCAAGTTTGTTAATGAAGATTTATAAAGTAAAGGTATCCTGTACACTTGTGATGTATGAGTTCTGTAAATATTGTTGGTCGAGTTTAGTATTTCAGGAAAATAGTCCCCCAAAAATGAAAATGTAATAAAACCTTTTAGGGTCGGAGGGTAAAATGTAGGGTAGGTCGGGTGACAGGAAACAAGAGTATATTTTATTTTGGCCTTAACAGTCTAAACACAGGGGCATCTTATCCACTCTGTTCTCTACTTCACATATAAAAATACACAAGGGAAGAATCGAAAGTAGCACACGATTTTTAAACTAAGTCAAAAAACAACTTACTTGAGAAAAGTTACACAAATCCTGAATTGAACTAGCGCAGATGATGTCCGAGTACTTATCCAGGCTAAAATATTCCAAATATATCCATCAAAAATAGCTTTTATCCAACGAAAATCCCAGCTTTTTGCACAGTGTGAAACTCTTTGCGCAAGAAAAGATAACTCACTCGGATGACAATAGGGTAGTACCCGAAGTCTTCCAATTGCGCTCGGAAGGCCTCGGGTACTACCCTATTGTCATCCGAGTGAGTTATCTTTTCTTGGGCGAAGAGTTTCACACTGTGCAGAAAGCTGGGATTTTCGTTGGATAAAAGCTATTTTCGGTGGATATATCTGGAATATTTTAGCCTGGATAAGTACTAAGACATCATCTGCGCTAGTTCAATTCAGGATTTGTGTAATTTTTCTCTAGTAAGTTGTTTTTTGACTTAGTTTAAAAATCGTGTGCTACTTTCGATTCTTCCATTGTGTATTTTTATATGTGAAGTAGAGAACAGAGTGGATAAGATGCCCCTGTGGTCTAACGTTAAGTATAACGTATAATTTCTTAAGCCTGATTGCCTAGTACTCAGCTCAAACCCATGAAATATTTTTAACATCTGCAACCCTGTAAAGATGCGTCCTTTAAAAATATAACGTATAAATTCTTAAGCCTGATTGCCTAGTACTCAGTCAGTGCAAACCCATGAAATATTTTTAACATCTGCAACCCTGTAAAGATGCGTCCTTTAAAAATAGAATTTATGATGTATTGTGTAATTAGAAAAGCAGCAACTCTTGAAATTCTAATGTCTTTGTTACCATAATGAAAGTTTCCAACATCTGGATCAAGGAAATAAGCCACAGTTTTAGGAGGGGAGTCTGTTGACATTTTCTTTTTACGAAAACCCGAGAAAGCTTTTTTTGTCAAAAGTCTAATATTATCTCCCCGAACAGGAGAGCTGTATGAACTTATTACTCAAATATTTACGGAAACTATTCCGGAATGGTTATTTTATTTATTGATTTCTTAATAAACAGTTAAAATGTATTTTCTTGATCTTTCTTTTTAAAAAATGAGAAACTAGCTATCATCTGAATAATCTGATATTTCAAAGCTTTACAAAAATTGAGACAAATATTGCCATTTAGTCGTATAAAATGAGTAGATTTATGTTTTATATCATCTAGGTCCCTGTTTCATATGATAGATCTACTTGACTTGAAACCTGCATAGCTATATCACATGGGATCACTTCGACTAATAGCCAATATTTAAAGAAACGTAATTACTATGTTATAAGAACAAAATAAAATGATTCATCATTGGTTAATGCATAAATAAAGGTATAGGAATAGAATGGGTAAACAAAGTGTGCCACCCACCCCTATGAATTCCCCACTTCTTATTCAGTTGCATACACACGTGTGTCATTCATAAATTCTTTTTTCCGGAAGATATTATGAAAATTTTATAAGTATAACAGCCAATTTACGTGACCAACACCTTTCTAGTGTGTGGGACAAGCCCTTGTACACGAAAAATACCATGCAGGGTGACACATGACTCACGTAACCCTGATGTAAAACCAATCCGTCATCAGTATCGTTACGCCAGTGAGAGAACTTCCCTTATTTTAAGGAATTCACTGACGTATTAAGGTATACCCACCTACCGACTTATATTGAAAGATACACCCGGGAAGTGCCATTTATCATCAAGGACTTTCTGTAGTAAACACGATATCAAGGAACTCGTCTGGACTATACATTGTGACACAAAATAGTGCATATTATTTTTGTTTTTACTGAAAACTAATTATACAAGATGAATATTCTTGCAGTTACTGTAATTTTTGCTATTTGCAACATTAATATTATAATCGGACAGTTTCTTCCGGCCGGACAAGGAGGATTTCCAGTAGGTTTTCCTCCAAATGCAGGTCCTAACCAAGGGTTTCCACCAAATAATCAAGGATTCCCCCCAAACGGACCAAATGTTTTACCAAATGCTGGAGGTTTTCCTGCAAATAATGCTCCAGGATTTTTTCCCAATGGACCGAACAATGCAGTGAGACCAGGAGGATTTCCCTTTGGTAAGTTCGTCTTCCAAATGGATATACCCTTACAAATATATATTAGATAAAAATTCAACAATCACTTTATAAATATGTCTTAACTTTAAAAAGCAATTCCTATTGAAAAACACAAATTTCTTTGAAAATATAGGACCTGGTAGAAGACCAACAACGGGAACAGTGGTGTCAGGAAATAATTTTATATACGGAACCTGTTATTTCAACGAGACTGGTTCGAATGTCAGAGGCCGTGTGGATATTAGGCAACTGGTAATATAGGACTCTAGTTTCCACTCACTTTGAAATATATTTCCATATTGTGCAGTCATTTTTTGTCTGAAAATCTTTGAATATTAAATATTTATTTGAAATATTACAGGTAACAGGTGGTCCCTGTCAGGTACGTGTTCAGGTCGTTGGTCTCCCCCCAAGTCTAATGAGCGACACAGAACATGGAATTCACGTGCATGAATATGGCGATCTCGGTAGAGGATGTTACGCCGCTGGACCTCACTATGATTCAGACTCTTTTTCATTCCATGGATCTCCCAATAATCTTGGAACGTAAGTTAGATACTTCATACTTTTTTCGAAATTGCTGGTGTTCAGCAAGGGATTCTGTTTCGCCCAATTCTTTTTATATTGTTTATATCACAAATTAATTCAACCCCATATGTTTGATAAGAAAAAATATATTTTCTGTTATTATTTAAATATAGCCGAGTTTTAAATTTTAAAATAATGATTTCTTAAGCTGTGAAGGGGCATAAAATAGAGGTTCTGTAATTACATTTTCAGTGGAAATAGTCACGAAGGTGATATGGGAAATCTGCGACAATCAAACGCCGGAGTCATAGATGCTCAGCTGACATTGCCACTGATGACTTTAGCCGGGGACTTGGGGATTGTTGGTCGAGCCGTCGTGGTTAGTATCCAATCAAATTTATTTTTACTACATAAAACACAACGTTAGATAAATATTCGTAACCAGCTATGTAACACTGTAGCTGGCGCTTTGATATAACTTGTCCAAACGGAAGTTAAGTGTTGCCTCAGGGTACCGCGTGTTGATCTTGTATATTTTTCGAGAAACATGTCATTCGTGTTACGATACATGTTTTTATCAATTCAATAAACTAAAAGGTTGGTTATTAAATTATTATGAACAAAAGGAAATTCAAGGAGGTGCCCTGTACAAGCTTGCAACGCTTGTCACAATTTTATAGTCTGATAGCATACCCTTGCGAAGAAAAAATGCACTCGGGGTCTGGACCACCCTGTAATTGCTGATATAAATATACATAGTTAAATGACTAAAAAAAATACATTGGACCCGTAGGGAACTTAAATCCTTGATGGAATGGGAGGAGGAACCAACAGGCAACTCTTCGGAAATAAATTTTTAACCCATATTATGATGATAACATAAATTTATACTATGGGTTAAAAATTATTTTCGAAACAAGTGCATATGGAGGAACCACACATATGGAGTTCATAATTAAGATTAAAAAAAACCTTCCTCATTAGGAATTTACGTTTTTTCTTCTTTCATTTTGCTTGTCAACAAATTTCTCGGTTATATTCAGGCGGGGGGTGACTGTTGAAATTTGTGATTCATCTGTAATAAGCTATATAGAGAAGGTAGAGAAACATCAACATCATAATAATTATCAAGTTTACCAAGATTTGAGAAAGAGAGAAAAATGAGCGAAACAATAATAACTTATCATCATTTATGTTTTCTATAGTTACACGAGGGTCGGGATGATTTAGGAAGAGGTGGAAATCCCATGAGTCTACAGACCGGAAATGCAGGTGCCCCCATCGCCTGCTGCACCATAGGATTATCCGATGCATCAAACTGGAATAACCCCTTCATCCCAATATCTAACATTCAGAACACAGCCGGAGCAAATCAGTTCTCAACGTCAAATACACAAAACATGCAGTTTAATCCAAGTCCCAGGGGACAACAGGGTACCATCCAAGGAAACACGCAAAACCAGGGATTTCCCGGTAATTTCCAAGGGAAGTAAATTAAAAGTTTTGGCTGACGGAAGATCATTAATATAAAAAGTGTTGCCAGAACAAGAAAGTTTGTGATTTGAGGTAATTCGAATCAAAGGACATCTACATTTAATGTGATATGTGCAATTAAATTAATTTTATGGTGCGTGTGATGGTACATTGTGATTTTTTGTGTGATCAAATATTGACTTGGAGAGAGAGAAAGAGAGAGAGGGTGAGAGTAATAATTTTATTGCTGTTGATGCTTTTAACCATGTTTTTATACTATTAATAAATAAAAATTTCCACAAAAAGAATATTTGTCTTATGTTTCATTTTTATTGAAATTACTAGTATCACCATATTTAACTCGTTCGGTTGCATACCGTTTTGTTTTATACCACAAGACGGAAATATGACCAAAATATATTTGAAATATTCAATTTTAAATTCGTTGTTATGAAATAAAAACATCAAGTAGTGTCTTTTCCCATAGAGAAAAACATTGTTATATTATTTTTTAAATTAACTTCCCATTTCTCACAATACAACAATAACAGAAAGAACAATAATAACCAAATGTTTTCCCGTATAATTCTTCAGATGATGAGAGTTATACGGTATCACCTGCATACAAAGTCAGGCAACTGCAGTTACTTATTTTTTAAATAAAAATATATACCCCAGTCCCCTACCTTATTATTAAAATTTATACTTATAACATGCGAATTCCTAAAAGAGATTATTGAGGTTTTTTCATTGTACTTTTCAAAATATATTTTATACAAAAGTAGCCCTTTCATTCGGTCGATCAATCGATTTATTATAATTTTTTCAATGTTCAAATCATGAATCTCGAGGGAAGGATGAAGTTACAATATGAATTCAAGTTTTACATTGAAATATATAGGTGACATCTTTAAAATCTTCTTCTCAATAACAAATGTGCCAGAAAAGCTAAAAATTAATTGGATGTCTCATGGAACAGTGTAAATTCTAAATTTTTAAATTCAAAAATTAAAATTCTTCTTCTAAAGAACCATGGCACCGGCCGAGCGAAAAAAGCTGAAATTTATGTGAAAGCATTCTACGGTAGTGTAAATTCTAAACTGTTCAAATATTGACCCCGGGTAGGTTGTGGTCACAATAAGAAATCCAAGTTTTACATTAAATCTATATATAGAAAAAAAACTTCTCAAGAACCACTGCGCCAGAAAGACGACACTTATGTGGAAGCATTCTTGGGTACTGTAGAATAAATAATTCATTGTGAATAAAAATGAATTGTCTCCACAAACATTGTAATGCATACTACCCCACTCCCCGCCCCGTTTTCGCAAAAGCGAGGGAACATTAAATCACATTCGTCTGTCATTCTGTACATCTGTCACCAAAAACTTTAACCTTGGTCATAACTTTTGAATGAAGAGATTCATATGTCGGGCTTTCATATTTCACATACATATATGTGACAAGACCTTTCCAGATATACTTTGATTTTTGACCCGGTGACCTTGACTTTCAACATTGCCCTACTTTTCAATTTTTTAGCATTACTTTAAGTTGGTCATAACTTTTAAAGGAAAAAAATGGGGCTTTCATAATAAATATATGTGTATTACATGTGACAATGTATTTCTTAATATTTTATGATTTTTGACCCTTTGACCTTTACTTTGAAGTTTGATCTACTTTTCAAAAATGTGATCTTTCCTTATTACTTTGATTGAGAAGAAATGAGGCTTTCATATTTGACATGTACATTACCTGTAACAAAATGTTTTCCAGCATCTTTGATTTTTGAGCCCTTCACCTTGACCTTCATGTTTGACCTGATTTTCAAAAAGTTATACTTTAGTTTGACTTCAGTGATTACTGTTGAATAACGTGAAAATCGACACAATATACCCTAAATGAATGCCATCCCATCCCATCCACAAAAACACAGAAAGCGGGGTACTCCCAAGTGTTTTGAATTTGTTGCTCCTATCATTATTTAAATAAAATCTATGATCAATATTTTATTGGGGGGGGGGGGTCTTACAGAATTTCGAACTTCTCACATGTTTGCTCCCACATTCCCCTCACCACAGATAAACTTAAATTCTTCCTTCAAACTTAGAATGCTTGTTTCAAATGGTAAGAACGATTAACAAACTTTATCTCTGTAATGTTATGGAGTATGACTCGAGGAAGCGATTTGCATGACAGAGGCAACATTGTTACAATTTTTTAACTCACATTTTGCATAGCTATCTTTTTTCATTGAATGAGTCTATTGCTTAATTGAATGACTGTAATTTTCCCAGAGGTACTACGGTGAACATTTACTTAAATTACACCGATGGCCTAACGGTTAACCATTTAACACTATCCATGCATTCAAAAACTATGCTTAGTACAGAACCATGAACAAGTAAAGGTTACTTTTATGTTTATTAGAAGTACGGATTTGAATAAAGCACCAAACATTTATTTGTAATATTGAAATATGACAT
The DNA here is from genome assembly GCA_003671525.1 of Saccostrea glomerata. Lineage (NCBI taxonomy): Eukaryota > Metazoa > Mollusca > Bivalvia > Ostreida > Ostreidae > Saccostrea > Saccostrea glomerata. The sequence goes on along the minus strand of PRKT01000135.1, from coordinate 588,295 downwards.
ACCGTGTAATGCATAGAACAACGACGGAATCATGATGCAAATGCAATTTGGCTTGCATCAACGCGATGTCTGAACAGGACAAAAATCTTATTTCAAGGAAAAAGATAGCGAATGTCAACCCCAATACCGTATTTGGTCAAATAAAGAATAATAGACTTCCTCTCTGCATTTGGATAATTTATAGCATGTCATGTTAAGTTAAAAAGAATCATAGATTAATTGGTATTTTATTGTAAGAAATAATTGTAATTTTATTTGTATTTGTAAAAAACGTAGGTCACGTGTCATGGTAGGGGCTGACACAATAAAGGGCCCTTCATCAATGCTCAATGGGTATGAGTGCCGAGTAAAGTTCTAAAATTGAAGCCCTTTACCGGCATATACACGGTGAAGTCCCAAAATGAGTGAAACATTCTCGAATGGGACGTTAAACAATATACAATCAATCAAAAAGGTTTTACGTATGAGCGTGTTTTGTGGTGTCTATATTTTAGGGGCTGTAGAGAGCTGGAAAGCTATACACTGTATTTACATTTCATGGAATTTGCCTATAACTACAGTACATGTAGACGACACACAAAAGTCAGATCAAGGTCAAAGAAACGGTCAAGGCCAGAAACGTTGATTCATATGAATAGTTTTCATCAATATGTATCAGCATATGAAGTTTCCTACAGTTGTCTTGTATAGTTTCTTTGAAACTTAGCTTAGCACAAAGTGTGATGAAAGGACGGAAGACAGACATGGCCCCGGTCATCAGTTGGTCATATTCATGATTGGGCATCACAAATATCGAAAGTTATCTGTGCTGAATAAGTTAAGCGAATATAAGGGGACCACCATTCTAAATAATAAAAGATAAATAATAAAATGCTATAATGATTCCTATAGCGTCTGCCTCTTTCAAGATACTCTCTTCGCTGGCCTAATCATCATAAAGCTGCGAAACACAGATACATGTAGTTCTCCAGTTCTCTTCCTAAAGACCTAAACTAGGACTGTAAATAAAATGTCTTCAAATATTTTTTTCTTCTTCTGGATCGATGATTATATACATACATCATATAAACAAACAAAAAATAAATTTAAAAAATTGTCTTCACTTTGTAATTCTTCACCCAAAATTACAAGTATTATAAAGCAGATTATAGAATTTTATGAATTAAAATATAATATATATAATCAAATATAATCATAATATAAATAATCAAATATAATGTATAAATTTTTGTATCTGTATTCCGTCTTTCTCTCAAGCATTCTTCTCCGTTCTATGGTACAGTTGAACTTCAGTATCTCGAAAACTGATATCTCGAATACCGTGGATATGTCGAATTTTACGTTCGGTCCAATCAATTTCGAGACAACGAGATTGACTGCATGTATTTTAAAAAGTAACTTATTCACCTTCTGGAATATGGTCACTTGATGTCTTATTGTTGTGTCATACAGTATGGGCTTAAAATGTCCGGGAGGTAGCGCCTGGTTCCAAAGCCTCCTCTTTCTTTTTTCACAGTTGCCATAACATATTTTGCAATACTCAATTAAAAAAGACAATGGGTTGAAATCTACAAAACTACACCCTAAAACCAGAAAATGCTGGCCAGGCCCCGCCATGAACGTTTTTGGCTCCCATTTTGTATGCGACAATCCAAATCCTGTCTCCAGGTGCCAGTTGAACGACTGTGGACTGAGAATATAAAGAATAAGAGTTTGGACTCGCAGCACCTTTCAAATATACCCTGTAATTACTTGCAGTATTGAGAACAAGTGCTGTATCCAATGGGACGTTAGGTGAAGTCATGATACTCCAGCTAAAGAAATAAACACCGGCAACTGGTGCCGTGAATATTCCATTACTGCCACTGTAACAACCACCTATATTCACCTTGACGTTGTCATACACTATTGTTTGGCCAGACCCATAATTGTTGTTTAAGCCACTTAAGAGAGCTGTGAAAGCATATGTCCTACCTATAAAAAAGAAAAAAATGTTATAATTAAAATTATAATAACGTCTTCTTCATAACTAATGGAAGAAAAGAGTCCACAACAGAAGGTGAATATTTGCAAAGCAAAATACTCATAAGGTACATGTTATGTGGCGTATTTTTTGTTTAAATCTTCAAAAGATCAATGATAAAGAACAGATGATACAAAATTTTGTCCAAAAATCTTACACATAACAACTTAATCCTGTTGTATGTGCAAAATGGAAGTCTAACCGTATTGATTTTAATTTTTCATTCAAAGTTTCACAATAATGCGATTTAAACTGTAAAAAAGTTTTCAAACGATTAATAAGGATAATTGCAGTAAGGTAAAACTTTTTAACATTATAGGAAGTTTACAATTTCTGATTGAAATGTTTGGAGATAACGATCAATGATCAATAATGATCAATATTCAAGCTTAAAAGTCAAATAATACAAACTTGGAGCAGAGCAAACGCGGACTACCCGGCAAAATTCAGAGGAGTGGTCAATGGAATATTATAGAAATTGTAAACTTTACATCATTTACAAAGTTCTACCTTTTACCGGATTGTGTACAAAAATATATAGCAGTCCAGGCATCCATTTTTTAAAATTTATTTAGATTATATCTGTCCTCAAATTTTTATTTCAAAAGCTCAAGTTCTCTATGAACAGGAATAATACTGTAATGTTCATTTAAATCACGGTAGCTGGACAGGAACGAGGTCACAATAGAATTGTTAACTACATATGAAGGAATAATTTATTGAAAGTTTTACACAGAAATGTGCAGTCATTAAAGTGTATTGGGTAAGAAGTCTTATAGTATGGACAACTGTTAAAATACAAAATGTATTATGCCTATATGGTGTGTAATTTCACACACACTATATTTATGATATCTACAATATAAAAAGTGCATGTCAAGCATTCGAAACAAATTATATACCTTGACCTATGGCCGAGATAGAGGTCTCAAGTGCATTTATTCTTTCTCCGATATTTTTCTCTCTTTTCTCTGCTGCATCTTTCTCTTGCTTTTCTAAAGAATTTTCCAGCATTTGAACTTTCGTTTCTAGTTCCGCATTCCTCTGTTTGATTGACAAAAACTCATTGTCGCATTTCTTTACGTCTCTCTGAACATCGTTCAAAATCTCCTTAAAAAGATATGCAGCTACACAAATGAATGTCATACACAAAACCATGGTTCTACTTGCTTCATCCATGGTAAATGTTTGCATACAGTCTTACACTTTGCACACCTTGGCGGATTCTGCGGCGGTATGATCCGAGGTAAGCCGGATGGTACTTAATTGTCATGTGTTATATTTGAGCTTGCTGTTTGAAATACCTTCTAGTTGCAATTTGTTCATATAAATCAATATACCGAAACGACCGTCCTTAAATTCACACTGCCGACCGCGACCTAGTCTACGTAACCCCATACTACGAGGGTTGATCCAAAAGTAATGTCACTGTGTCCATATCTTTAATATTTGGCGTCATATTATCAAATATAATGCATCAAAAGATGCGTAGACATAAATCTAATCAAAATTGAAAATTTCATTGAATAATGTTCAATTGAATTCATTTTATGGATGTTTAAAACATTAAACGTAGGGGGTGTCGCCGCGTCACAACTAAACGTTACGTTTTAAAGTTAATATTGTTAGAATAAAGAAAGACAAACATATTTAAAAAAGCATCTAAAAAATCGTCTAATCGTCCAATATTTTTAAAGACAAAATTTACGACATTTTCTAATATTGAGTTAAAAATTAAATGGCAGCATTGTTTTTTTTCATCATAAACAGTATTGTTTATATCTGATGTATTGCAGAAAGGAAATGTCGAAATGGAATAAAACACCGAAACGAGTTGTTATGTATTTTTCCTTCAAAATCGGGAAATCACAAGTAGAAACAGTTATGATGGTAAATCAAACTCGCAGAGGAAAAATTGTTAACGAGAGACTTGTTCATAGATGATTTCAGAGATTTTGGGCAAGTAATAGGTAAATAAATGATCTTTTGGGGACAGAAATACCGAAAGATAGGAGGTCGGGTGGAAACGTTCAATGGCGTCGACGTTGTCGTAAAAGAGATTAGTGGCAGTTTGAGTGATATGAGACACTTTTAAGTTTGTCTTATGGTATTGTTCAAAGAATTTTGACGAAGGATTAAATTATAGATAAAGTGTACAATAGGTGCCAATTGTTCTTAAAGAAAATAAAATATGTGAATGTTTTGTGAATATCAATTTTTTTTTTAATAAAACGATGGGAAGGCGTTTTTAAAAATGTGTGACGGCGCATATCCGTTTTATGACGTTATTTAGGTGCGGCGACTACCATAATCGCACTTTGTTTTTAATTCGATATTTTGAAAAGTATAAACCATTTTAATAAGATTTTGTCAGGACTGATTTAAAATAAATATAGCTTTCATCATGCAAAATTTTGTTAATTTACGTCTACTAGGAGAAATTTTATCGAAGTTGTGACATCACTTTTGGATCAACCCTCGTATTACGTATGTTTATGTTAATTGTCAGGGGTGATTTCTATTCAATATGGTTCACAAGTTATTTCGAACATAATTCTTAAGTCATTAAAAAAAAAACAAAGATTCTTTCATCGTGAGATACCCACGGGTGATCTCGTCTTTTACTCATAACCTGTGAACAAACTGATTAACTCGCTAAGAAATATGCAACTTCTCGGGCTTTTCCGACGAGAGGAAAATGTAACATAGACATCTATGACAACCCCAACCCCCTTTTCATTTACTTTGAAATAAAATTAGGGAGACCTTTTATCGGTAGAACTGAGTATGGAGCTTAACTTCTTTTAATTCATAAGCCGTCAAGAGATATTCCAAAACTGAAGACACCAAACAGTCTTCTACATCTGTTTCATATTTGAAAGGTTTATTGACTAAAGGCGATTACGACCAAACAAGCAAATTCAAAGAATTGTGGTCCCCCGCTTTCGGTGTCTTTGTAGGTGAGATGTCATTTTTATGACATATTGTCTCAAATATTAACGCCCTATCATATGTCATCTAGAAATTATCACTGAAGTAGGATTTTTTTAAAAATAAGGTCAATCGTGAAGGTCAAGGTCAATGGGATTTTTTTTATATTAAAAGTAGGTCAAACTCCAAGGTCAAGGTCATTCTTGATATCCAATAAAAGGTCCTGTCACAATGATTAGATATGTGAAACATGAAAGCCTTAGCCCTAACCCTTTAAAAGTTATGGTCAAATTTTGCTTTTTAAAAGTAAGTTTAACTCCAAGGTCAAGGTCAAAGGGTCAAAGTTCTTTATATTCAATGAAAGGTCTTCTCACAAGGATTACATATGTGAAGTATGAAATCCCTATCCCTTATCGTTCAGAAGTTATGGCCAAGGTTAAAGTTATTTCACAAGTACAGAAATCTCCAAGGTCAAGGTCAATAGGTCAAGGTTGTTGGTATCCAATGAAAGGCCTTGTCACAAGAAATATATATATATGAAATATGAAAGTCCTATAATCTATTGTTCAAATGTCATGGCCAAGTAAAATTAGGTCAAACTCCAAAGTCAAATTCAAAGGGTCAATGTTCTTGATATCCAATGAAAGGTCCTGTCACAAGGATTACATATGTGAAGTATGACAGCCCTAGCTCTAACCCTTCAAAAGTTATGGTCAAGGTTTTTTTCTAGAAGTAGGTCAAACTCCAAAGTCAAGGTCAAAGGGTCAAAGTTCTTGGTATCCAATTAAAGGTCCTGTCACAAGGATTACATATGTGAAGTATGACAGCCCTAGCTCTAACCCTTCAAAAAATATTGTCAAAGTTTGTTTTCTAGAAGTAGGTCAAACTCCAAAGTCAAGGTCAAAGGGTCAAAGTTCTTGGTATCAAATGAAAAGTCTTCTCACAAGGATAACATATGTGAAGTATGAAAACCCTAACCCTAACTGTTCAAAGATTATGGCCAAGGTTAAAGTTTTTTTATAAGTACGGAAATCTCCAAGGTCAAGGTCGAAAGGTCAAATTTGTTGGTATCCAATGAAAGGCATTGTCACAAAAAATACATATATGAAATATAAAAGCCATAGTCTTTACTGTTCAAAAGTTATGGCTAAAGTAAAAATTAAGAATTTTAGTGAAAAAAGTTTGTCAAAATCCAAGGTCAAGGTCGAAAGGTCAAATTTGGTGGTACCCAAAGAAAGGTCTTGTCACAAGGAATAAAAATGTGAAATATGATAACCATAGCTCCTCTCAATCAAAAGTTATGGGCAAGGTTAAAGTTTTTGTCACGGACAGACGAATGAGATTTAATGTCCCCTCGCTTTCGCGAAAGCGGGGGACAATAATGAGCGTTGCAAGCAAAGATGACAATATTACAAGCCTTATCGGCTGGAAACATAACTCCTCCAGCATGCTAGAGGTTAATTGCAAGATACTTTTGACTAAGAACCGAGTGAATAGGTATTTAATTTTCATCGGAGAAAAAAACCTTGGTTCAACATCAAACAGTGAATCCCGTGTCAATTTTTAACCCGTGCCAATAATCAACGTTATACACTGACAATGGCAATTTTTATGCCCCCGTAATCGAAAATTTGGGAGTACATTCCGTCCATCCGTCTGTCCGCAGAAAATAATCTTGATCATGATAACTATTGACTGGATTGGGCTATGGACTTCATATTTCACAGTTGTATTCATTCTGGCTAGACCTTTCTTTGAGTATCACTAAATTTGACCAGTTGACCTTGACCTTGGGTTTGACCCACTTTTACAAAATAAAATACCAAACTTAACCTTGACCATGACTTTTGTACAGTTGGTGCAAGGGTTTTCATTCTTCACAAATAGGTTCATTGTGCAAGACCTTTCATGGGGTATCAATATTTCTAACCTTTTAACTTTGATCTTAGCGTATCTTGTATGACTCACTTTTAGGGCTTTCGTATATCACAGGTTTATTCTTTATGACAAGACCTACCTTTGAATTCTAAAAATTGTCACCATCTGGCCTTGTAGTTTGACTTGCATTTGAGAAAGTTCAACCCTCGTCATCAACTGTCATACGGGGGCATCAGTGTTTCACAAAAACATCTAGTTTATCAGCAATAATGCGGATAATCCACGATTTTTTTAAGATGCAAGCAAAAATATCATCTGATCTCTCACCTTGATTTTTATTCATATGTCATGTTCTTTAGCATAATTGTTTATTGTTTTGGTAAACTATATAAGATATTTTAACCTTGCATCTGAGTTTAAAGTAATGGGTTCATAATTTTCTTGGGTTTAGTCGTTTAACACAAACAGGCAAGACATTATACCAACAACGCAATAAAGGTTATAAATACGATAAGATAAACAATGGTTCTCACGCGATATAGAGGAGTATTTGATTGGTTGAAGATGTATGTCCATGTAGGGAAATTATGTCCATGTAGGGACATTGTGACCATGCAGGGAAAGCTCGCGGGGAGTTGTCCCCAAACTTCCATGCTATTGGTCAACATTTGCATAAATTAGCCTTGAATTTAGAGGTTCAATGTGAGCTATATGATATATAAAAAATAAAAGAATCTTTTATATTGTTTACTTTTTTTTTATTCAAGATACATCTACTTATTTCAACATGTCTTTTCGTGGGAGGGGTGGATGGGTTAAATTTTGATTTTCTCAACAATTGCACATTTAGATCAAGACCAATACTAATGGTGATTTGTATATATAGATTACTATAATAATATAACTTCCAAGACACAGTTTATAAATATAAAGTACTTTCAACTGTACAATTTTAAGATTGACTAATAGAAATGGTGCTACCTGTGGTTATATTTTTTCTAAGATTAAATTTTTTGATATACCGGTATATTTCAGAAATTTTTAATAGTTCGCACATATATTTTCTAAAGGTCTTTGATTCCATGTGTAAATAATGCTTTGACCCCTGACCTTTCTTATAGACTCCCTGTTGCTGTTTCGGGAATTTATGTCATACAAAAAAACCACGTGATATAGTTTCAATAAAAATCAGTAATGTTTTTGTTACAGACTGGTGCCCCGTGTGGATTAAGTTTTTAAAAAGTGTATCAAATTCAATGGTCAAAGTCAAAGGATTTTACTTCCATAGCCT
>PRKT01000135.1:540179-579265 GCA_003671525.1 Saccostrea glomerata | reverse complement strand
TTTTACAAGTTTTTTTTCTCTGGTTCCCCCCCCCCCTTTTCAAAAACGATGCTACGTGGCTGATATGCACCAAGCATTCAAAATTCATTTTAAAGTCAACATCAAGGGTTCAATTTTAGCTTAAAAGTACTTTAAAGTACCCAAGAGGAAGTAATTTACTCGTACATGTGGAAAAAAAAATTAAGTCCTATCACCTGAAACTGTTCAAAACTTAATGCCCAAGGATTCCAAATTTCAAAAGTTGGTCAAATTCCAAGGTCAAGGTTACTTATATTCAAACGAGAAAAACACCTATGACATATGGAGGTTTTAGTGCAAACAGGTTAAAAGTTCATTTAGACTAAGTATTTAGAGCAAAAGTCCGTATCATTGAAAGTGTGAAATTATGACAAATAAAATTTTTCTGTTGAATATTCTCGGTATGAATAAAAATTTAGTCATGGATTTTTAAATATGTGCTTATCTTTGATCGATTAACTAAGAATTTAAGCGATACAGATACTTTGCGTCAATTGCATTGTGTGCATATTTTTTCATATAAATATTTAGGCCTATAAATTAATATTAAGAGGATATACATGTATATAGTATTTACATTATAAATGTTAACTAAAATCAGAGACATATAAAACCATGGTTTTATATGTCTCTGCTAAAGTATAAAAGAAAATTTTTGTTTTCATTCTACTTTAATTTCCCACGTAGTTTCTTATCTTACACTTTTCACGACTTAATCGTTCATCTTTTTGATACAATAAATATGTTAAAAATCAATTTTTTGTTTAAAAGAAAGAATCACCTTTTATAGAAAGATTTATGTAACTTGTTTACCAGTTGAAAGTTGTGACTATGAGCTTGAGAAATATATTATAATACGATAAGATATAAATGTGAATGGTTCTCACGAGATAGACAAGACTTTATGATTGGCTGAAGATGTATGTCCATGTAGGGACATTATGACCATGCAGGGAAAGCTCGCGGGGGATTGTCCCCATTCTTTTATGCTATTGGTCAATATTTGCATATGATTAGCCTTGAACTTTGAAGTTTAGTGTGAGACTAATATCAGGAGAAGTACGTTGAACTCCAATGATGTCAACAGGTGGTAAATGCTTCTTCTATTCCTGTAAAAAAAATCTGTTTGAAATAAACATTTAAATTGTAAAGAAAAAAGGAAATCATTAAATTAGAATTCTGTAACTCTATCATATTTTTCTTATACTTATATAGCCAATGAAATATTACAGTGCACATTTTCTTATGGACACATAAGTCGCTGGGAAAAAATATGCAGAGAAATATTAACCAAAAAACCTTTTAAAAATTCCTTTTTTTTGTTTATTTTTCTAGGCTTTCACATTTAAAAAAATAATTGTGATTTGTATATATCATTATACCGTGCTGATTGTTTCCCTTTTAGGTGTAATGAATTTTGCGTAGATTAGCCACATCATTCCGTAACCCGTTTAATCTGCTTTTGGACGTCTTGGCACCCGTCCGTAGAACCAATATATTGGCCAATGAAGAAAAACAAAAAGGAAGAAGGCTGACAGTGACATAAGCTTGAATTATTCACCAATTTTTCACGATGTTTCGGATGCGCTATGTATCTGAATTTGTGAGAAGGAGCAGTGCGAGTGCCCAGTTATCACAAACTCATGCAAACAAGAGTTTTATCGTAGTAAAACGCTGTACTTCGTCTTTGGAAAAACTTCATCCAAGACATGACAACTTTATTGAGAGACACATTGGACCAAATGAAGTTGAAAAGAAAGCAATGTTAGATTTTATTGGGATGAAGGTAAGAATGTTTTCATGTATTGTTTATACGACGTGTTGATATTGTGTGAATTCAAATTCACAACTTGATTACCTCCCTTATCATAATATGGGTTCATTACAGGACATTAACTAAAAATAGGCATAATTATTTTTGTGTATAATTTGCTTCTTTGCATTCAATGCTGTAATTAGGATGCTGAATTTACCACAGTGCCACAAAGGTGCATATGCCTAGCTAGCTGTCACTGCATGTAGGCCTAGGTCATAAAATTAAATTAGCAAAAAGTTCACAATAATATAGATTGAAAGATCCAAATGTTAAAAAAGTTAGATTTTTTTCCACTGTTTTAGACCAAAATAACTTTAAACTGAAAGTGCAGGCCTTGTTTACATTTTTAGGATAATGTATTCAGATCAGCTGTTTTGCAATATAGGCATAGTATGCCCTTGACATTTGTATACTAGTCAAAACTTGTAAACAGTGCATTCTATAACAGTTACAGTAACCCTTTCTTGCCACTCTTGGCTAAAAGCATAATTTAAAACCTTTTCTAATGTAAATATGAAAGAAATAAAATTATAAGAAAGACCACAACCTGATACATGTATTTACTTGAAGAAAAAAGAAAGAATACTTTCAATGAAGGTATTTGTAGCTCCATTATATGCCTTTTTCATAAATACCGAGCACATTCTGACAATTGACAGCGTGACTGCTGGGACAAGCACAGCTGTACCTTTAAAAACCTTATCACAGCTTACACTTGTAATGATTTTGCTTAGAGCTGGGCAAAAATATTGAGATTTCCATATATTGCAATACACTGACAAAAATATCATATTGCAATGTTTTTATCTCATATGTTTAAGTGAGCTTTTCTGATCACCCAATGTCCAGTGGCCATCTGTATGTCCATAAATTTTTCATATTTTCAACTTCTTCTGAAGAACCACTGGGCCAATTTTAACGAAACTTGGACTGGTACAAAGCATTTTTGGGTGAAGGGAAGTTTAAATTGTTAAAATGAAGAGCCTATCCCCCTTCCAAGGGGAGATAATCAAGAAAATACGAAAATAGGTTGTGGTCGTTAAAAAATCTTCTTCTCAAGAACCACTTTACATTATTCTGTATAATGGTTTTTAGTGTCATGAAAGGTGTTGCCATTGTTATTAAAAAACTTTGAAATTTTTTAAAAAATCTACTACAGTTTTGGTCTGATTACAATAAATATTGCCAATAAAAAGACCAAACCAATGATAATTATTTTAATGTATTGCTGTTGCAAAGTTTTAAGTTCAAATGCTACATTTCTCTCCCTTCATTATAAGTATAAACCAGAAGAGCTACAGTCTTGTCAGAGATTTCTGGTTTAACAAAATTAAGGCATTGTAGAGTATAGATGCAATTGGGGTTGGGTTTTCAGCTCCCCTGAGCCGAAGACGTGACCCTCTATGGGATGTTGCTAGATGTTAGTGTAGCGAGTATGCGAGCGGATCTAACACCCAATTTTTATAAGATTGGGGGTAGTGTAGATTTTAAATTGTCCAAATTATGACCCATGGCGCACAATGGGGTCACAATAGGTATTACAAGGGGGGAAATCTGGTTAAGAATAGCATGTCAAAGCTTCTCAGGTGAGGGATGTGGCCCATGGGCCTCTTGTTTTGCTTCTTCCATTTGTTCAAACTAAAGGCCAGTTATATTCACTATTATGACACATGGAATACTTGTACCAAAGGAATTAATGGGAAGGTTTCACACAGAAATTTGCTTGACAAATATACAGAGTTTAATTCAGATTTCCTCTTTTCTCACGTATAAGTCTACTGAGCTTGCTTTGCTTTGTGTAGCTCTCTGTACTTGCCATTATATAGTTTTATAATCATGTGGAAGATGTGTCAGGGCAATGGGGCATAGCTGCATGGATGAATCAAACAATTTAATGTTGAAAGTACAATGTATTTTCAAGAATTGGACTCCAAATAGTAGATTGTCAAATAAGGAACGTTTAGAATATTTTATCAGCTTTAAAATGTGAAGATTTTCAACAAGACAGAGTCCGCTTAGTTAAAAATATTGTTAAAAATGTAAATTTTAGGATCAGCTCGTCTCAAAAAATTAATTAGGCTCTTCCAGTGATTTTTAAGCAAGGTATTCAACCAGGATTTTTTTTACATATCTGTCCTTATAAACTCTACAATGACCATTCTTGTATTGTATTCAATAGCACATTTGCCCCCCATCCAACAGACGTTTCCTACCTCTATCGGGAAAGAGTTCTGCTAAGTTGAATAATTATGATATCAAGTATTATTACATGGCAAAAATTATACTGATGAATGCTATAGAATTATGATCAGCTGGTTTTAAACAAAATGCTGCATGAATCCTAAAAAAAAATTATAATAATAAATTTAAATATTTCAAATTGCTGTTGGTCTTCTTGTCAACCTTTTTGTACACATGGTAGAATCAACTTTAGGCCCAATGTTACAAAAAATGCCTCTTAATGCTCAAATGCAATTTGAAATCATTTGTTTCGAGAATTTTTCTTAGAAATGAAATTTTTAATGCAAGAGGAGGTTATTTTTCATAAAGACCTTTCAATATTTCATTTTCAAAGAGGTTTTTACAAATAATGAAAAAAAGATTTAAACTTTAGAATTTTAAACTTTAAACTTTTAAAATTTAGATTTAAAAAAAGATATTAAACTTTTCATTTTCCCCTTTGTTTGCAGAACATTGATGAATTGATAAAGAAGTCTGTTCCAGCCAACATTTTACTGGACAGAGAGCTGAAGTTAGACGAGCCATTAGGTCAGAATTTCATTGTTTGGGGTCACAGTTACCTTATTCAAGGCTAAGTAACATTAGATAACATGGATAATGCATGTCCAGTTCATTGAGTATATTGACGCAACATTTATCACAAATGTCATTATGTTATTGATTATAAAATTAGAAGTCCATTCTTATCACTTCTTTGGCTTACCTCATATTGTTAGTAGAAATTGCTAGATTCCCTTGTGAAAATAGACCAGGAAATCTTGGGATTTCCTGAGATTTTCTCAAGATATCTTGGTTAAAAATCCCAGGAAATCTTAAGATTATCCTGGTACCTGACCTAAGGAATTGTCAGGATGGTATTGGAACAAGGATTTCTCAGGATTTCACAGGACATCTTGGTAAAGCAAAATATCCTGATATGTCTAGAGAATTCCTGGGACACAATTATCCTGACTTCAGGAATATTTCACATGTTTCATGGTAGTACTAAAATCCTGTGATGTCTTGAGATTTCCTGGGATTACAATCCTGTCATAATCCTGGCTTCAGTTTGACATTGTAGTGTAAAAATCCTGGGATATATTGAGATATTCCTGAGATCAACAATCCCCTTATTGTCATAATGACCTCTGGGATTTTGTCACTTTTTTTCAAAAACAGGTTCAAGTTCTCAAAATGCATTTAAATATGGACAATGTCTCTCTGTACACTTAAAAGACAAAAGAATTATTATTTATGCAAATTATTCTTTAATCATTTTTTTTTCTTTGGAACTTAAAAAGTCTTTCATGATGCAAGGAATGGTGGTAAAACTGACTCCAGGGATGCATTCTGTTATTAGGCCTGTAACGTAAATTAAGTTACTTTATTATTCTAAAACAATCACAATAATGTTTATATTAATGGTCAAAATTCTAGGAAAAGATGAATATTTTTCATAGTTCAGTTGGTCATGAAATTTGAATAAAAAAATCATATGCATCAATATTAAATAAGCAAATTACACTGAAAGAAATAATATATAATACTGCATTGAGCTGTGTACTATAATAATGTACATTAGGCCATGTTTATATTTAGTTCTTAAAAGAAAATACAGAGAATCTGCAATAATTGTTCAGGAAAAAATTGGATCATATATTAAAAACTATTTATAAAACATTAATTACATGATGTCATGATGTAAATCATGTACATATATTTTACACATGCATTGTATTTACTGATAACATACTGTATTTATATCTAAAAATTAAGTACTGATTTATTGTTAACACAGAGGTTAAAATACTATGCTAAATAATCATTATGAGTAATCAGAAATGAGGGATGGAAATACAAATTTAAGCCCATGCACTTACCTTTTTCAGAGCATTCTTTAGTACCACCAACAAATCTTTGAAATTTTCCTCTCACTGCATCCAGGTCATTTGTATCTTCAATATTTTCTCATCTCATGGACATAGACACAATCAACTTTTAATTTATGTTGACATCTAGTTCAATATGGTGATGGCATATTGTATTTCCCAAAGCATATTTCACTTCTTTACTGTATAAATACTTTCATGTTCCGCACAAACATTCCAGTTTGCATTGAAATTTTGAACTGGTCTGAGAAGGCGCACAAATTCTGACTGGCTCTCCTCATTGGATACTGCCCTAGTTTAAGTAATTGTGGGGGACACAACAGGTTGTTTAGGTCAAGGAAAGTCTTTTCAAATTGATGGGATGAAGATTAGAAGGTCAATTAATAAATGAAAGAAACTCCTTCCTGGCCCCCAATCATTTGTGATGCTTTCATCAGAAAGAATTAACACTTAACACATGGGCAATTGTAATGAAGGGACCACATAGAGATATTGAGTCTTGACTTCAGGATATCATCTATGACTTTGAATTGAACAGTTCTGATCTCAAGATATACCAGGTCTTATTTGATTCCGTTTGTTTTAGTTCAGAAAATATCAAAAGTCATGAGATTTCTTTGTGTCAGGACTTGATCTCTTCTGAAAGACCTGAAAAATCCTGGGAAGATCTTGTTCTGGTGAAGTTCTGACATTTCCTGAGAAAATCCTGAGCCTGATATCAGGACATCTTAGGATTTGACAATTGTCAGGATCAAAATTTTTGGAGAGCAGGACATGTTAGGATATCTCAAGAAAATCCCAGGATATCCAGACTTCTCCTGACCCTTCAGGATTTATTTCTGCAAGGGTACAGTCAAATCTCATTATCATGAACACAATATGAAGGGAGGTAAAAGTAAATTTTTTATTGAGGATTCTAGCTGCTGAACTGTACCTCTCTGCTTGAGAAAATATGGACAGATAAAGCAGAGAGCTACAGATCCAAACATTGTAAAATCCTTTGATTTACACTGCCTGATTTTTTGTACAAGGATTAAAGACAATTATTGGGTAAAATACATTAAGGAAAAGTGGTTAGGACTCGAAAATGACTATGATGTACCCATGGTATTTGAAATATTCATGTTTAAAACAACGAAGTTTAAATGTATATGATTTCATCTCACTATCGTTTGATTTCATAGTTCAAGTATAGAGCATCCTTGAGGGTTTGAAGACCCAAATTTCATTAAGTCAAGCTCCTTGATGTTGCTCATGACATAATTAAGATACAAGTTATGCAAGATACAAGTTATGAAAGGTGGCAATCAGTGCACATTGGATGTGTAAACAAGATGTATTTGTGGAGCACTGAGCTTAGTCCCTATAGGACAGCTCATAACGAAAGTTAATTAAAGTTTTCAAATGCAAGTCATATGAAAGCCCTTGCACCAAATACTGTAAAAAGCAGAAAATTTTGTTTAGGATTAAATTTCATTTATGTTCTTGTTAACAATTATCAAGGAAATAAAATCCCACACGACATTTTAATATTACTATACATGTATATTGAATAGGGTTACTTTCCAAACAACAAAGTTTATTGCCCACAAAACTGTTTTAGTTAGGAAATCAACAAAATTTGATCCCAATGAAAATTTGTGTTTCTACAGATTCAGAAATTATGATCAAGGATAAAGTTTTGACTGTCCATAAAAGCATTAAAGAAAAGCAAATCTGATTAGTTTTTAAAATAATTAAAAGGTTTGTAATATGTGCCAGAAGACATGGAATAATTAATATGTGTATGTATTAATTGTGCAAAAAATTTTTTTGGCAGCATTAGTGAACATTTATGTTTGATTAAATTGAAACTAAATTCTGGCATTGAACACTGTTGAAAGCTTTTTATTGTGATAAACAAATTATTTCCTTTCAAATTGTTATGTCGAACAATGTCCCAGAAAGTGAAATTGATGAATACTTTTCTTAACCCAGATTTTGTTTATGTTTATATTAGGAGAGCTTGAATTGATTGAAAAGCTGGAACAAATGGCCAACAGGAATGAAGTTTGGAGGAGTTACATAGGAATTGGTTACTACAACACATATACCCCACACACAATACTGAGAAATATTTTTGAAAACCCTGGATGGTACAAAAGCTTCACACACATATATATTTTTACTTTTCTTTCTTGAACCATGATCATCAGATACTGGTAATTTGTTGATTTAAATCTTCAAAATTATTTATATGGACAACTTGTTCTTTGAAAAAAAAAATCCCTAGAGTCTATGTTCTCTGTTGTATTCTGTAAATGAATATTACAGAATACTGTAGACATACTTTTTTTCCACGGGGTCATAATTTAGCGGAATCTCAATATCTGTTTAATCCCTGGGTAGAAAATTACGCGGATTTTCTAGATTGTCACTATAATACCTTACATTTATATTTACATTTTTTTTAAGTATGCTTGGACAAAATTGTGACTGCGTACATAGGGTAAATTAAAACCATGCAGTTAAAAGTACTTCTACAGTATTTTTAGTCATTGAGCACATAAAAAATCAACACATTTTTCACTTAAACGCAAAACAGAAATCAGATAATTAGCTGTAAACCATTAAGCCCCCGTTGTTATTGACACAGGACCACTCAGTACACCCCGTACCAGGCGGAGCTGGCCCAGGGCCGTCTGGAGAGCCTCCTGAATTATCAGACAATGGTCGTCGACATGACGGGACTTCCCATCGCTAACGCCTCCTTACTTGACGAGGCTACTGCTGCTGCTGAAGCTATGGGGCTCTGTTACAGGTCAGGGCAAAATTATGTTACAATTTTACAGGTCAGGGCGAAATTATGTTACAATTAATACACAGGTCAAGGCGAAATTATGTTACAATTAATATACAGGTCAGGGCAAAATTATCTTACAATTGATATACAGGTGGGAACTAAATTATGTTATACAATAAATTTGTAAATCACTTTTTATTCGCGAGAACTTTATTTTCGCGTAATTACGCGAGACGATATGCTTGCGAAAATTTCATTCTCGCGTATAAAAGAATACCTTAAGATTATATAGAGAATTGACCACAATTCGTGAAAATTTTGTCTCGCTAATAAAGAGTCAATGACTATCTCGCAAAAATAAGGTGTCGCGAAAATTAAGTGATGTACAGTAAGTAGATCACACTGAAGTTTTTCATGCTATTTTAAAAGTGTTTTGTTTTTAGTTAATGCACATGTAATTTTGTGGCTTTCTACCAATTCATAAGTGATCATGTATTTGTCATATCCGTTTACTTTTAAGTTTTGTTTTTAATGACTCATTTATACTTCTGGCCAATTCAGTGAAAAAATCTCTTGTTCACTTATCATGGTGTTACAATTATATTGCACACAAAGGAATATGTTTTTTAAGTTCGTATTACTGTAAATCATTTTTTATTCATAAGAACTTAAATTTTGCATAATTATGCAAAAAATGTATATTTGTGAAAATTTTATTCTGTCATAATATACAAATGTATTTTATATTAAGCATAGGATTATACAGCAGAACCAGGATTCATACAAATTTTGTCTCTGACATAAACTCTTCATGTATTACTTGCAAAAATAAGGTGATGCGGCAAGTTTATCTACAGTACTATATAGCTTTACAAACCTCCGAAACAAGAAAACTTCAAATACCTTTCCCTGCTAGCAGGATAAGCCAAATTTATTATACATGTATTCATATATCCTTTCCAAGGCCATAGTATGAAAAAGTGTTATGATAATGACATAAACAGTCACTCAAGGTTCACCTAAGCTTCTGCTAGCATCAGCTACACTCTCCATATGCACTTGTCCTACTAAACGTAACACAAATGTATTGTACGTAACACAAATTTTTTGTTAGCCTTATGTAAGTCAGAGGTTGCTGATGAACTTTTGGTGAACTGGTCTACATTTAAATGCAGATTAATTCAGGCATTATTTAGTCTATAGAAATACATGTTACCTCGACACATTCTCGGTCACTTAGAGAGCTGGTGCTCAAATGTCAAAATATACATCTTGTAGGTGTGATATAGACATTGGACCTTTATACAATGTTATATGAGATGATAAATATTAAAATTTAAGTCGTTAAAACAAAGAGGTGCCAGAGACACACAATTTTGATTTGACACAATGTGATATTAATCACAATTTAATATAGCTATAATTTTTTTGTGATATTATTTAAATACCCAATAAGTGGAAATTTTAGTGAGATGCAAATTTAGCGATTTGTCCATGAAAACTTGTATTTTATTTTTAGTGAGATGAAATTTTAGCGATTTTAACTAAAGAAGCTATTACAAATAAAGTGCAATAAAATTTTAGCGATGTTCAATTTTAGCTATCTTTGCACCCTCGCTAATAATGCCAAAATTAAATCCTCGCTAAAATTCATGTTAGTGAAAAGAGTTCAATTCAGTTCCATGAGCACCTGCCTATGGAATGAGAGATTTTTTTCTCCAAGTGATAGAAAATGCTGCTTTGATTATGATACCAAATTATATTTATATAGTTGACAGCATTTATTGCTTCAGTTTTAGCTACCTGTAATTAATCCCCAAATAGAGATTTATGGTAAGTGTCTCAATTGGCCCCTTAAAATGAATATCTTCATTTTACTTTATATATAGCTTTATTTTGTACAGCTATATATGTGGCCTTTATTTGTCATTTTCATTTGGATCAAAATGCCGTTATTTTAGAAATATGACATCATAAAAATCACGCTTTCCCGCCATTTTAGCATATTTTGTATAAAACTGCTTATTATACCCCCTGCAAACGAAGTTTGGGGGGGTATATAGGAATCACCTTGTCCGTATGTCTAGCTGTCCGTCTGTCTGTCCGTCCGTCTGTCTGTGCAATCGTGTCCGGTCCGTATCTTTCTTACAGAGGGACATTAGAATCTACTACTCCACACAAAGATTGCCCATGACCTAAGGGTGTGTCATGACCTTGACCCAAGGTCATTTGGGGAAGTTCAAGGTCACTGGAAGAAAAATTTCATAATTCGTGTCCAGTCCATATCTTTCTTATGAATAAACTTGGTAGGTTCTCATTTCACACAAAGATTGCCCATGACCCAAGGGTGTGTCATGACCTTGACCCAAGGTCATTTTGGGAACTTCAAGGTCACTGGAAGAAAAATTTCATAATTCGTGTCCGGTCCATATCTTTCTTATGAATAAACTTGGTAGGTTCTCATTTCACACAAAGATTGCCTATGACCCAAGGGTGTGTCATGACCTTGACCCAAGGTCATTTGGGGAAGTTCAAGGTCACTGGAAGAAAAAAAATCATAATTCTTGTCCAGTCGATATCTTTATTATGGATTAACTTGGTAGGTTGTCAATTCACACAAAGATTACCCATGACCCAAGGGTGTGTCGTGACCCTGACCCAAGGTCATTTGGGGAACTTCAAGGTCACTGGAAGAAAAATTTCATAATTCATGTTTGATACATATCTTAATTATGAAAAAACTTACTTCTGAAAAACCCAGCAGGGGGTATTTTGTCCCGTTTGGACAGTTCTAGTTTTCAAGCAGTTTTTCTTCCAGAAAATATAGAGCGCAGCCTAGAACAAGCTTTATATTTTTACCAAAAATGTATTTATCCAATACTAATTAGTGACAAAAAAATTATGTATGTTCTACACTGCGCTCTATGTTTCCCATCAGAAAAAAACATCAAGAAAAAAGGTATATTTTTGGCTTTTTTGTTAGATAGCAAAAATAGCATTATTTCTCATGTCATTTACAGCTAGTGAGTGCATATAAATGTGAAAAATATATTGGAAATATTTCTAATATAATCTATTCTACAAAATAAATATTAATGAAACATATCTGAATGTCATTCCAAATTGTTGATTTTTAGGGGGCCAAAATTGGCTCTTATCATATATACTCCTTTATGCTAACAACAGCTGTGAATTTTATTATTATTTGTACCGCTTCAGTATAGCTACTTGTAATAAATTCGTATTACAAATTTATGCTAACAACAGCTGAGAATTTTATTACTTGTACCCCTGTTCAACCGTTGAAATTGTTTGTTTTTAATTCAGACACAACAAGAGACGGAAGTTTTACATTGATAAACACTGCCATCCCCAGACTATTGGTGTAGTAGAAACCAGAGCCAGGTATTGTTATGTAGTACAGTTTCAAATTCAGTACACATTTCATTCTTAGTACATGTATGTGGTTTCCCATGATCGAAGTGTTTACCATATTTTTTAAACAATTTTTTAATTTAACTTTGAATATATCAGGGAAAAAAGTGACTAGCTTAATGGCCCAATTCAAAGTTGGAAATGGGGTTCAAGTAGAATAATATTCGGGTATGGTAGTAATGATAGATGAAAACGTTCTCTAATTGACTATAAGAATAGCCTGGGGTACCCTATGGATGTAGGCAAAAGCCATGGATGTAGGCAAAAGCCTGTCCACTTTGCTGAAGAGAATACTGTAAATTCCTAAATATATGCATGGAATTAATTATCGCGTAATTTCGCGAGAAGCACCACACGGAAAATAAAATTACGCACCTTTATTTTTATGGTGCTGATATCTATGTAAAATCTCTTGATAAACCTATCATTTGCGGATTATTATTCTCGTGATTTGCCATTGAAAAGCCCATTTGCGATATTAAGTACTCGCAAAAAATAAGGAATTTACAGTACCCTATGGGTTACAGTTTTTAAACAGTCATCCAAATTTGATATGCAGTAATTAATCTACATTCCCCTAATTAAATTAGACTTTAAGAATGATTCTGCAGCACTTGTATAGTTTCTTTTTAATTCTGTATAAACCAGACAGTGATTATGGCCCCTGTTATAATTCCAGTGCGCTGGGAATTGAAGTGCTCCGGCTGGACTGGAAGGATATGGATATGTCTAACAGAGACATCTCAGGAATTCTGATCCAATATCCAGACACAGATGGACACGTCCATGACTACATGGAGCTAGTGGACAACGCTCATGCAAACGGAGTAAGTTGTGATCATTAGAATTTTTAAATTGTATGATTATTCAAGCTATACGAATGCACATTTGAATAATTTTTGTTCATTTTTGTGTAAGAATGGCTTGTGTAATGTGAGAAGTTAAGATTTCTTGCAGTGTTTTATAGTTGAATGCCTGATTTATTTAAATCTGTATAATTGAACAAAACTTTTTGAAATGGAGAGGACAATTATAACCTCTTCATTCTATTTCATAGATATGAATAAAATGTATTTTAAACTCTTTGTACCATATATTTTCAGACCTTAGTGACCTGTGCTACTGACCTTTTAGCCCTGACAATGCTGCGCCCCCCAGGGGAGATTGGAGTAGATATTGCTGTGGGATCCAGCCAACGATTTGGAATTCCCATGGGATACGGGGGCCCACATGCTGGGTTCTTCTCCACCAAGAATGAATTTCTGAGACTGATGCCTGGTAGGATGATTGGTGTGACCAGGTAGGGCAAAATCTTACGTTACAATTAAGCTGGAAAAAGTATTTTCCCTCTGGTTGTGTCAAATCATCAAATTTCTAACTTGGTTACAGAGATGCCAACAATAAAGAAGCCCTCAGGTTAGCTTTACAGACTCGTGAGCAACACATCAGAAGAGACAAGGCCACCAGTAACATCTGTACTGCCCAGGTGAGCCAAGCTTCCGAGAAAATTAATTTTACATTTGTGGATTATGATCTTTAAAGCTTTAGTAACACATGCTACTCAAAAGAGAATGTTGTAACATGTTGACTGCTATTAATATATTTTAAACATAGTAAAACATGTTTATTGTCTTTAAGGCTCTCTTGGCAAACATGTCTGCCATGTACGCTGTGTATCATGGCCGACAAGGACTGAAACATATTGGCAGGAGAGTTCATAATGCCACACTCATCCTAGCAGAGGGTTAGACTAGAATTTCTGCTGGAATTCACTGTATAAATAGAAAACTTGGATTTGACGGAGAATTAAAGGCATTGAATTCTTTTTTAGGGGTGAAAAAGGCTGGTCACGACTTGAAGACAAAGAATTTCTTTGATACCATTAAATTTGTGCCAAGAAATGGTCAGAGTGAAATTATCCACCGGGCCAACAAACACAAG
This sequence comes from Saccostrea glomerata, assembly GCA_003671525.1. Classification (NCBI taxonomy): domain Eukaryota; kingdom Metazoa; phylum Mollusca; class Bivalvia; order Ostreida; family Ostreidae; genus Saccostrea; species Saccostrea glomerata. The sequence continues at coordinate 565,164 of PRKT01000135.1, read as the reverse complement.
ATAAATCTCAGATATTACTTAGATGGCAGTGTAAGTGTTGATTGTTTAAAACACAGGTACAGAAGGCATAGAAATTATTTCTTACAGCAAATTAATTTGTGTTGGAGATGGATATATTTAAAGATGATGTTACTTTGTAGATTGCTGTATCTCTGGATGAAACAGTAGAGAGAGAAGATTTGAGAGAATTATTGACCATTGTTGGTTGTAACACCACTATGGTATGTTATCCTTTTAAGAGATTTTTAAAAATAGCAAATTGGTACATAATGGAAGATTTATAAGAAGAAACATTATATTTACTATTTCAATCTATGGTAAGGTTGGTTTAAAAAAAACTTTTTTGAAAAAATGAACAGAAGATCTATAGAGAAAAGAATAAATCATAATTTGAAGTTCTTGGATAATCCTTTAGTCATGTAAAATTATTAGAATTTTTTCCCTATTTATTGAAAAAACAGAGTGTAGTCCCAGTGTACAACCTTTCAACACAATGCAGGTTGAATGATTTCTCAACAATCTGATACAGAGATAGATAATCATATGTAATCATAAAGATGAATTGTTGTCAAAAATTATCAATAATTAATTCACAAACAGGAAGCTATCGCGGAGGAGCTTGGACCACATCCTGCCACCAGCATTGAGGAAACCGGCTTCAGGAGAACGTCCGACTTCCTGTCTCATCCTGTGTTTAACAAGTCAGTACAGTCAATGAACAGGACATTTGTTTATATTTAATAATTATGTAATTGTTAAAGGATGAGTGTCATTCACTAGCAGAGGTTAGGGAACATACTGAAGAAATTTAAATGAGTGCAACTTAAGAATATGACAAAGCAAATATAAAGTAACAGAGAAATGCAATCATTGAATGCCACTATAGAAAAAACATATGCCCACTGTTATTGACATGTGATAGAATAAAAAAAAATATATCACAAGATATGAAAAATCTCTGTTGCATGCATGTAGAGTGTATATAGTAAAAGATATTTGGTATCAGATAGAAAAATATACATGAATGAATGTAACTTAAATTTTTCTTTTAGGGTAGAAGATTATTTATGAAAATGAAAAGCCTATAGTTCTTATATAAAAAGGCATTAATTGACACTTTTCAAAGACATTTACTGGTACTTTTTGAACTGTGAACATTATATGATTCATATAATTTTGCTGAACATTTCATTGTTGAATATAAGAAAATGTTACGGAATGTTAACATTACTTGTGCATTGAAATCATAAAATATTATTAGCAAAAATTTTTATTCAGTATAGTGCCTGTTTCACAAATTAATCCAATTTCTTAATTGTTTCAGATACCATTCAGAAACCAACATAGTGCGCTACATGAAGCACCTTGAAAACAAAGACCTGTCGTTAGTTCACTCCATGATTCCTCTGGGGTCATGTACCATGAAGTTGAACAGCACAACAGAAATGATGGTAAGACTTTTATTCAGAAAATTACTGCTGAGTTTCTTTGCAAAGCAGACCTTTTTTTCACTACATGCAGATATCAAAATTCATTTGAAAGAGGAAAACATAATTACCTAAAAATTATATTTTTATTATAATCTTTTAAGGTTTTAATTTAATATTTCAGCCCTGCTCCTGGAAGGAGTTTGCCAACATCCACCCATTTGTTCCCCTGGAGCAGACCCTAGGTTACAAACAGATGTTTGAGGAACTAGAGAGAGATCTGTGTGAGATAACGGGTTATGACAAAATCTCATTCCAACCCAATAGGTACAGCTTACAGATTTCCATTAAAAAAGTGCATTGAATTACTAGACAACATCATTCAGTATGCTGAAAGTGATAAATCCTTGATATGGTCATTTCTTAATATATTAAAAAGTCTTTACGATTTTTGTATTTCTTTTTTACTGAGAAATATTTTTTTTTGTCTTTGTAGCGGAGCTCAGGGAGAGTATGCTGGTCTCAGAGCCATCATGGCCTACCTCCATGCAAATGGGGAAGATCAAAGGACTGTAAGTAATGGAGGCAAAATCACTGAAAATTTCAGAGAGAGAGGGATTGCATGGGGGATGGGAGTCGAAAAATAAATTGTTTAAATTTTTAAATTTTTATCACATTTTCATTTTTATATGCAATGTTTTAGGTTTGCCTGATTCCAACTTCCGCCCATGGAACTAACCCAGCCAGTGCCCAGATGGCTGGCATGAAAATTCAGCCAATTAACGTAGATAAAAATGGTGCAATCGACATGAGACATTTACGGGCAATGGTAAGTTATAACAATGATTAATTTTGTAAATATCAATAGATAAATGGGTTTTTCCCCCTTAAAAATTAAAAAAAACCACCTTAATCATAATCCAGGCAGGTGTTTCTAAGTGATTTGCTTGTCACAAAAAAGTATTTTTGAAATATATTCTAAAATGCTCTCATAGATTTTTTACCTCACATTTGTTTTTACATATCAGAAGTCCAAGTTAGATTTGATTTATTTTTTTCCAGTGTGAGAAGTATAAGGATACCCTAGCCTGTCTGATGATAACTTACCCATCAACTAATGGTGTCTTTGATAAAGAAGTCAGGTAAAATCAAGAACAGTTTATGCTAGGAATTTCTGCATCAGTTTTAGAAATTTTTTGACATTTGGTTTTAATATTTGACCAAATTAATTAGTGATATTTTCCTTGCAGGGAGATATGTGATCTTATTCACAGTCATGGAGGTCAAGTGTACCTTGATGGTGCCAATATGAATGCTCAGGTAAGAATTCTACATGACATTTAAATATTGTCAAAAGAAATTCTCTTTAAGAATATGCATATGAAAAGTCTTATAGAAACCATCAGATCAAAGTTGAAGAGATGATCTCGCAAATATAGCCTATAAAGAAAAGAGTGTCTTCATTTTGCCATTTGTTTCAATAATTCACACTAAGGAACTTAATCCCAGCTCAGATGTTTTTAGAGGTCCATGTTTTCTCTGTTACCAATCTGTATTATTTCAATGGACTTGTGAGCTTGATTAATATCTTATCCTCATTCTTCATACACTAGGTAGGAGTGTGTCGACCATCTGACTATGGCTCTGATGTCTCTCATTTGAATCTCCACAAAACATTCTGCATTCCACATGGCGGGGGAGGTCCAGGAATGGGGCCTATCGGAGTGTAAGGAACAAATATTCTCAAAAATGTTTAATGAATTTCTCTTCAGCAATGTGTATTTCACATTTTCAATCAGGTACTTGTTCAGACACATTAAATTTTAGTATTCAAAACACCTGTTTATTGTATATTTCATAAATTGTCAATGATCATGATTATGTGATTATTTTGAAGTAACAAAAAATTTGTGAAGTTAAAAACATTCACTTCAGCCTTTGATGTGAAATACTGGAGAATGCATATGGTATTGAGGTCAAAGGTCATACATGTATAAGCCTTTGTTATTATTACAGGAAGAAGCATTTGGCCCCCTACCTTCCCACTCACCCAGTCATCCCTCCCTATGGCACCACCGGACCAGAAGCCAAATCATTCGGTGTTGTGTCTGCGGCTCCGTTTGGATCCAGTGCCATTCTGCCCATCTCTTGGGGATACATTAAAATGATGGGTGCCAAGGGCTTAAGGCACGCCTCAGAAATTGCTATTCTGAATGCTAACTATATGAGCAAAAGATTGGATGGATATTACAAGACTTTATATAAGAATGACGAAGGTCTGTATATGTTACAAATTTTAAAGTGAAATTATTTAAAGTCGGCATTGAACAAATTTTTTCTCACTTAAAAAAAAGTGTGTAAAATATATAGACAGACTTATTTTCTTGTAATTTTTTTCAGCTTTACATGAGTGAAGACCGTTCAAGTGACTGGGATCTACTAGTAACATGTATATTGATTTCACAGGTTGTGTTGCCCATGAGTTCATTATTGACTGCAGGGAATTTAAGAAAACTGCTGGTATTGAGGTGATGGATATTGCTAAAAGACTTCAGGATTACGGTAAGTTGTCATTTTCCTGCACTCTGAGATTACGAAAGACTAGGATTATGTTAAGTCATAATAACTTCTTTCACTCTGAGAATATTTCAAATACCAGTTCTAAATAAAAAAAATCAAGATTTGCAAATTTGTTTTTAGCGACTTGGAATTTTGCAGAAATTAAGTTGTTATTTTAATTTCTACATGCACACTTTTTCAACAAAAAGAAGAAAAACATGGTTTTGAGGATTTAAAATTATTTTTTTTAGACATGTAATAAAGTCAAAGATATTTCTTTGTTAGTAGATTAAGAATATATTTTTGTTTGTTGATACATGTAATATGTTTTTTTTTGTGTTGGACAGGTTTCCACTCCCCCACCACCTCGTGGCCTGTTGTCGGAACTTTAATGGTGGAACCCACAGAGTCCGAGGACAAAGATGAACTGGACAGATTCTGTGATGCCTTAATTGGTAATGCATGTTTTATTACTGCCATTAATTCATTATTTCAATAAAATTCCTCCCATGCGAGTTTAAGTTATTTGAGGTTAACTTGTTAAATGATTTATAGCATCAAAACTTGATATTTGAATCACAGCTGTGACTAGATTAACATTGCTTTTGTTGTTTTTCAGAAACCAATGTTTTGTACGAGTGTATATTAAAGTACTATTGTCATGTCTTACAGCTATTAGACAGGAAATAAAAGATATTGAAGAAGGACGATATGATTCTAAGATGAACCCTATTAAGGTATTGCATAGGGGATGTTTAAGTGGTGGGATTTAAAAAAAAAATCAACAGATTTTAAAATGAATTTGATCACAATTGTAAACATAAGAACATCTGACACTAATTGACATTGTGTGCTCTAAAAAATGGCATAGTATCAAATAATAATGGTATAGTTTTTACTGTTGGATACTCTGTACTGTATCCATTCTTTCTGATAAAGTATAAAAGATGAATCTTTGATGACATGGAAACATTGTTGTCAACTTTTACATTCTTAAAGAGATCTGTACTATAAGATCATCAAAGTTTGGACTTGCCATATTTCTTAGATATGGATATGATCAAACTTTGGACCCTTCAATACATGTATAACCATATGGACTGTGTTTTTTTTACTGATTTTCTGTATTCTTTCAGATGGCCCCTCATACACAAGCTGAGGTCATGTCCTCTCACTGGGATCGTCCATATTCCAGAGAAGTGGCCGTCTTCCCAGCTGTAAGTTAGCTCTCCCATTTAAGTTTCTTTGTTTACTGACTTTTTATCTTGCATTGAATCTGTTTGTCAAAAAAATGTTAACCTCTCTAAGGTTTGACAGTTTTATTGTCTAAGTATTTAAGTATAATTTGCAAAGTTTTAAAAGAAAAAAATGGATAGAAAGGTTTTCTTATTCTTCGTTTCAGCCGTTTGTGACAGCCACTACAAAGTTCTGGCCTACTGTGAGCCGCATCGACGACATTTATGGCGATCAGAACTTAGTGTGCACGTGCCCACCAATGGAAATGTACTATGAATCCCCATTTGTTGACGAACTGGCAAAGCAGAAAGAAAAAAAGAAAGCAGCTGCCTGATTTTAGAGGGGAAAAGAATTCCAGTTTTTATTTAGAAGAAGAAAATAATTTGGATGATAATTCACAGTTTGTTTTCTGCAGAAAATGCTGTGATTAATACGGTACATGAAGATGTTCTCATTTAGTGGAGTTTTTATTTTTGCAAAGTTTATACAGTCAGTTCTTATATAAAGAATTAAATAAGATGCTGTTGAATAATTCAAAGCAAAAGTGATAAAGCCCATATAATATATTTATTAAAAAAGCCCCATATAATCATTTTATATATTAAAGTACGAGATTAATCATGACAGACTTTAAATTTAGTGAAAAAAGTACATACATGTACAGTATTTTACCAGTTTTGACACACAGACTCATATTTGATTTACTGCTTTAGTTAAAATTTAAAAAAATATCTATGCATATACATTTCTGCAGCTACTAGTACATGTATAAAGGCGAATTTGGAAAAAAAAAATGTGGTAAGCTGAATTGTGTTTAAGGACAAGGCGTCTTGGTTTTGATAATTTTGTTGTCTTTAGGAATTTTCACAGTGGTTTGAGAGCACTGCATGACCATTGCAGTTTACATACATGTTTGTAAAATAAAAATACAATGTATTTTATTGATCTATTATGTACATGTATGTAAGAATTTATAAAAATCATTTTATCAAAGAGAAAACTGTAAATTTTATTGTATAATGTACATATCAACTTCAAGTGAACTAATGAACTTTGGTATCGTGAACATCATGGATATGTCAAAGTTAGTTGGTAGTCCCAGCGACTTCCTCTTTTATGTATATTTCTGCCAATATCTTAAAACCTCAAATATCCCATACTTTTTTCTCCGTACAAAAGATTGACTTTGTATGCAACCAGTGCTTATCGAATCGGATAAAGATTGACTTGCCAATGCAATGTGAGAAAAGCTGAAACTTCAATTTTATTTTTTGAAGTATTTCACTTCATGAATTTTTTTTCACCCAACTGTAGATATTTTTATTACATTTAAGATATTGAAATATATTCTTGTTTTGTCAGATTGATCTGTTTGGTGCAAGAATCTCCCTTAGTATTAAGATATTTTATTCACCTTAAAATGTTTCCATTTTATTACTACTTTTTTCCCTAATTGTAAGCTTTATTTTCAAGTGCTAATATTATACATGTAGATGAATTTCATTTATGTTTTCTGTTGAAAAGGTTTTTTTTTTCTTTACACCATAAACCATGTGTCTTTCTACAACTTGACGTATTTGTTTATAATGAGTGTATGCATTTGGCATGTTCCTTTATATGTTCAATGAAATGGGTATTACGATTTTAATAAAAAAAAAAAAAAATTAAAAAAAAATTCTGCATTTATTCTATCTTTAATGTCAACTAAAAATATCAAGTATTCAGGGGATGGGAGGTGGGGGCAGTTCTGAGGAAGACATCCCATGATGTTTAGGGATTAATGAGGAAATAAAATCTGTGATGGTATTTAGAACCTTAATGTCCAAACACTGAGCCCCCACCCCTTTGGACACAAGCTTATTCACAGGCTTTTTGTAATAAGGAACTTTATCTTTCATACTTTTTTGAAAAGTATGCCCCTCGTTCCATATCCAAGGGAAAATTTTAAATGGGACCCAAAAAGAAAGGGGATATTATTAAATTATTATAAGTTTTTGTTAATAATGAAAAAGGAAATTGTATGTAAATTATAAGGCTTATATACATAAATTGTTGACTGTAATACAAGATTTATACAACTGTCAAATCATAAATCAGCCTGTTGGTCTCGAAGGAAACTAGTACTCCGAAGCCCAAAATTACTCACATAAATAATGGAGTAATTTTTTCCGATATTTTTTAAAAAGAAGTTTTATTTATTATAATTTCATAAATTTCAATATAAACCAGAACTTAACTCTAAAAATCTCAATTCAAAAATTGAACGATTCTTTATCATCCCGGACCTTTTGAACGCCTTGATCACCACTGTTCAATAATCTCCTTTACAATACACGGACACGACAAAAACTAGATACCCCCGAATATGCGATTACGAGGTCATAAAAATTCGAAAATTAATATTACAAAATTGAATAGTAATGTGCGAAAACTGACAATTGTCAGTTCGGCACTCCTGTCGAAGTAATAATAAATGGAGAATAATCCTGCATTAGTTTTTCTAGATGAAACTTTTGGTGTTTCTTACTCCCATTTTGTTCTAAATTCCAATATGCAATGTTACATCTAGTGACGTACCCAAACACGAGACGTCACACATGAGGGTGTTAAGGGTGTGTGTACCACCGCGTAATGCATTGCTTTGACGTGCTGTGTACAAAAATACATTGCGTCTCTTAGTCGTCGATACCCGTAATATAACCTAGCCATTACTCATTTATCCCTGGGGGGTCAGCCAAAAACGGAAGTCATTCACTAGCTTGCATGTGTCAATTTTTCCTACGTCATTTGATGGATAGTATATAACTGGTGTATACATATTTTTGGTCATAAGTAAATTTACCATCGAAGACTACACACATCAAACAAAGTTTAAAAGCTATAAGAAACTATGCGGAGACTAACTTCATTAACCGTGTTAACTTTGTGTTTAGGAATAAGTTTTGCTCAGTTTAATAATTTCAATCAACAAGGAACGCAACAACAACCAGGCGGTTTCCCCCAAAATTTTGGACCACAAAATCAGGGAGGGGGGTTTCAACCTCCTACTCAAGGAGGATTTCCAAACACGGGTGCACAGCCTGGCGGATTTCCGACACAGGGTCAACAGGGAGGTAATTTTCCTCCACAAGGAGGGCAGCAGCAACCTAGTGGATTTCCGCAACAGGGCCAGCAACCAGGTGGATTTCCTCCGCAAGGCCAGCAAGCAGGAAATCAGGGTGCAGGCTTCCCTCAAGCTGGGCAACAACCCGGCGGATTTCCGACCCAAAACCAAGGGTTTCCGCCTCAGAACCAAGGAGGATTCCCACCAAATCAAGGAGGATTTCCGCCACAGAACCAAGGAGGTTTTCCGCCACAAAATCAAGGTGGTTTTCCTCCCCAAGGACAACAAAACGTTCCACAGGGAAATAGACCTGGGCTTGGAGGATTTCAGCCAAACGCTATTGGTGGATTTGGAACAGTTGGAAATAGATTTGGAAACCCTTTTATTCCTGGAAATGTGATTGGTGCAAACTTACCGGGAGCAAATAATGGAAACACACAAAGTACGTATAAAAAATAATCTTACATCTAAGAAATACCTGTACATTTGCGGATGATTACTTATATCATGAAAGGTATACATTATGTAACGAAACATTTTTTCTCTGTACAGATCAATTCACCGCCAGCGGGCAGTTGTTCATGAGCCTTTCACAGAACCCTAACAACTATCGCTATGCTACCTGTTACTTCAACTCGACCGAGAACGGCATCCGAGGACGAGCCGACTTCAGACAATTCGTAAGTTTATGCAGTATTTTACGAGTAAAATCCATTTCGATACATAAACTCATTTATTTGATTTAAAATTTCATTTAAATCTAGAAAAATTACTTTGAAGTAGAAAAAAACAAAATTATTTTAGAAGAATTAATTTTTTTAGTTGTTTGGCGACTCAGGAGTGGACATAAGAATTCAGCTGGTGGGACTTCCCACCTCCCCCGTGGATACCCAGAGAGGAATTCACATCCACGAATTCGGAGATACTGGCGAAAGATGTTCCCGTGTGGGACCCCACTTCAACCCCACTCAGACCCGCCACGGTGGCCGAAACAGTTACCCATTGTAAGTACATATTTGAATATAGATTGTCAGAACGATTAATCCCCGCGCCTTTCCATAACCCCGCCAATCAAAGTAAAATTATCATAATATACTTATATATGTAAACATATATTTTGAGATGTTATATTTTCTCTTCGATTTGAATGGAAATATATTGTACTTGTTTGATTTTAATTTTCTTCGTTAAATAATCGGCCCTTTTCATATTTCTAGCTTGCGTCATGTTGGAGACTTGGGAAACATGCTGCAGTCAGCCCAGGGCGTTGCTTCCACACAGTTTAGAGATGAGGTCATTTCCCTTCAGGGCCAGGGCAGTATTCTCGGCCGATCATTGGTGGTAAGGGTTTTCTTCTTATTTTCAAAACACGCAATTCAAACTCTAAATACGGGAGGTCGAGAATATTAATTCGAAAACGGCCGATAACTCCTGCAAATCAAAAAATAATTAGTGTTGTAATTATGAAGTCATTTTTTAAACACCGTAAATTTTAATTTTATTTTCTAGGTTAAGTTGGAGCGGGATGATGAGGGTACAGGCACTAACTCCGCCAGTTTACAGAACGGTAACGCACGGACCCCTATCGCCTGCTGTACTATTGGACGCGCCAGCCCCGCTAACTGGAGAACCCCCTACTCCGAGGACGATCTGATGGTCATGTCGGGCGGTGCTTGGACCCCTAGCTCAAGTAAGTATCTTTTAAAAAAAAATACTGGGTTTCAAAATTTTGAATATGGTACGGTTTAATTTTATGTACATGTATATATATCTTTTAGAAAACTGTACAGCACAGATTTTTTCTTCATTTGTATCTAAATTTGGGGGATGGGGGAGGGGTTGAAAACTTGTTTGAAGTTGACTTTTATCGGGAAAAAAATGAGTTTGAAATGTGTTTTCTAACCTCTGTCTTGTATTTGCAGGCTCTAGCTCAAATTCAAACCTCCAGGGAACCCAGACCGGCGTAAACTCACAGGGAACTCAGACAGGGGTCAACACACAGGGAGCAGGATTAGGAGGGGGAAATAGCTTCAACACACAGGGAGCAGGATTAGGAGGGGGAAATAGCTTCAACACACAGGGAACTGGTTTAGGCGGGGGAAATAGCTTCAACCAACAGGGAGCTGGTTTAGGCGGTGGAAATCAGGGAGCTCCCTCCAACAATCAAGGATCTAGTCAAGGGGGTGGAAATAGCTTTAACACAGGCGGATCAGCGTTTTCAAATAATTTTGGAGGCGGATCTAACTCAGGACAATCGTCTTTTGGTTTCTTAGGAAACCAGGGCAAATAAATTAACATTTTTAAACTATGTGAATAAATGTGGTGTGAATGTTTTTGAGCGCTTTACTATTTATACATGTTTTTATACAATAAAATTTGTAAAATATCGAATTTTGTCTTCTTGTGACTTCAACACACCAAAATGTCCTTTAATATTTTATAACACAGATCTTATAAGATTTCAAAAGACTATCACTCATGTTGCTAGAAATTTATATATATATCTATAAAGAAGAACATTAAGATATGAGCTAAATCAAATCCACGCTAACTTGTTCAAAATCCAATTTCCGCCAAATATCGTACGCGCTAAATATAATACATTTACAGTATATTTTGGTAATATAATGGAATCGTTGTGGATCAATCCACATGGTTTCGGACTAAAAATTTCGATCCAGAACCAATCTTTGCAATGTTATGGGTCGGCCACACGTGGTCATGGGACCACAACCAAGTACTCCCGGTAGGCCAACGATTACAAAGGACCCTTAACCTTGTGGGATTTTCCATGTACAAAAATTTAAAACATGCTAATTGAGAAATATTAGTTCAAGGGAATGATCATGATGATACATGTACCCAATCGATAGCCAGTCAGTTCTACAATCATGAGTAGTTGAAGTGAGGGCATTGTCACGATCTTCTGTTACAGTCTTCCAAATCAAAAAGTACTTAACGGCTTAATTTTATAGCTCTAAACTACGCCTGTCTTATCTAAAATATTTCTGCGGTTTGATACGAAATTTTAAAAAATGCTTTTACAAGGAAAAAAAGGATTGTTTCTTGCTTCAAATGACTGAAACATATTTGCAATCACATGCAAGAAGAGGGGAGGGGAGGGTGTGTCTGGACCACCTCCTGGAATTTTCAATTACATATTTCTAAACAAAGCGCCACAGAAAAAAAAACACCTTTTCACATATAAGACACGGACCCCTCGTAAAATGATTCGAAGTCGGAAAAGCTTTGTATCTAATGAATGAAGAAGCCCCCTCCCCGAAAGGGTTCGAGAAATTCGCAAAAAAAAATTCAAAATCCGATATTTTCGAGTTGGCGTGGAACCCCTCCCTCTGAAAAAATTTTCTTTATCCATACTTGATGCATTTAATTAAGGGTGATTACACTGTACATGGACATACTCGATGATCTAATTATCGAGGAAGTGGACATATCACTCACATGTATACTTACTTATTGTGTAGCTCAGGTAAAAAAACAAGAGGCCCACAGGCCTTATAGGTCACCTGAGTATCTCGTAACAACTTTCCAACAATTGAATTTGATTCATGTTTTAAACCTGAGGCCATGAAATTCACAATTTTGAAAGAGGCACTATTACTCATCATAATTATACAATTAGAATGCTGACTTTGGCTACTTAATATTCAGAGGAAGATCAGAGTAACAAAGATAAAATGCATTTCCACCCTGCAACCAGTTCTGCAACCACGCCACAGGAACCACGGACCCTGGGGCTACATATTTCAAAAATTTTGGAAATTTTATCATGAATATTATTTCATCATAAATTATTGATTAATACCAAATTTCAAAGCATTAATTTATTTTGCAGACTATGTACCCCCCCCCCCTTCCAAATACCTCTGACACAAGGGCCCGGAAATTAACTATTACGTAAAAGGTAGCTTTTTTCTTCATAAATATGTACTTAGATCATTGGCATAATACCCAGGAGCAAAGGAAAAGATTTTCAAATAGTTCATGCATTTTCATTATATAAACATTAGAGCCCCGCTCTAACACAAGAAGCCCTGTCACCCAGGTGCCCAGAAATTTACAAATCTCAAAGAGGCATCCTTCCTCCTCATAACTATGCACACAGTTAATTGGTTTAATACCTAGGCGCAGAAAAGGAAGATTTTCAAAGAAATAATTCATTTTCACAATATAATGTATATAGCCCCGCCCTAGCACTAGAACCCCTGACCCTGGGGCCATGAAATTCACAATTTTGGAAGAGGCAGCCTTATTCAACATAACTATGCACTTGGTTAGTTTATTTAATGCCCTTGAGCAGAGCAGAAGAATTTCAAAGAATGTATGCATTTTCACTATATAATGTATATAGCCCCGCCCTAGCACTAGAACCCCTAACCCTGGGGCCATGAATTTTACAATTTTAGTAGAGGACTCAATGCTGATTACAATTATACCAACAGTGTGACTGCTTGATGTCCAGGAGTAAAGAAGATTTTTAAAGATTGCACTAATTTTAGTGGTTTTGGCCCCGCCCCCAGGGAGGCAGGGACCATGAAAGGAGTATATATGATAAGAGCCAATTTTGGCCCCCTAAAAATCAACATTTTAGAATGACATTCAGATATGTTTAACTGATATTTATTTTTTAGAAGAGATTATATTAGAAATATTTCCAATATTTTTTTCACAATTATATGCACTCACTAACTGTAAATGACATTAGAATTAATGCTATTTTTGCTATCTTGCAAAACAGCCAAAAATATGCCTTTTTATTGATGTTTTTTTCTTATGGGAAACATAGAGCGCAGTGTAGAACATGCATAATTTTTCTGTCACTTATTAGTATTGGAAAGATACATCTTTGGTAAAAATATAAATCTTGTTCTAGGCTGCGCTCTATATTTTCTGGAAGAAAAACTGCTTGAAAATAAGCAGTTTTATACAAAATATGCTAAAATGGCGGGAAAACGTGATTTTTAGGATGACATATTGCTAAAATAACGGCATTTTGATCAAAATGAAAATAACCATCAAAGGTCACATATATAGCTGTACAAATTAAAGCTATATATAAAGTAAAATTAACATATTCATTTTAAGGGGCCAATTGAGACACTTACCATATATCGCTCTTTACAATTTTTGTTCCCCTTCACCTATCGATGCTTTATGCCAAATTTGGTTGAAATTGGTTCAGCAGGTTTCAGAGAAGGTTGCCTGAGTCTACTCAGGTGACCTCAAAATCCAACCCCCTTCCCTTATATAAGTAATAATATGGGGGGAGGGGGGGGTCCATTGGATCTTAGTGCCATTTTTATTTTGCAGAGTATTAGGGGATCAAGGGAGTGTCAACACTGAATAAAACATATTTGATGAAGAGCAAAATGTGGAGGCAATAAATCCATGGACAGAGAAATAACTTCTATAAAGAACAAGTATGTCAAAATTCACTCAGATAGAAAATACAACTTGTCTTAAAACGCATTATCATGTTTATAGATACATGTATATGGTAATGTATAGTTCACTAGTAAACACAAACAAAAGGTACAAATATTCATTACATTTTATTTTTTTCATGAAATTTTCTTACAACATGACTTTTTCCTCACACACATCAATTCACCATTATCACAAGAATGAAACCGGCATTTTTTGCTTGTATATATTTTTAGTGTACTTTGCAGGGCAAAATCTAATATAAATGGCATTTCAAGCTGACAATTTCAAAAAGGAACCACAAACATTTAAATCAGATAGAGTTAATTCCCTGAACAGACAGTCAATGAACTGTAAGTTCAAAGAGTGTCAAGAGATCTTAATGTCTATTATTCCTTTATAATTTTTTTTCCAATTTACTCAGCATGCTATGTTAAATTTGTTGACATTTTACATATAATACTTTTCACTTGGAAAAAAACCCATATGAGTTATAGCAACATTTAAATCCAGAGAACAGAGGAAATTTCAATCTTAAATGTCAAATATTTAAGAAGAGAATAGCAATATTGTGTATTTACATCCTTTTTCAACCAGATCAAAGAGTATCTCACACCTGCATGAGCTCATATCATTTAAAAACTTTATCTGTTTCTTTAAAAAAACCTTACAAGCTTAGTTTTAAGATAAGGATTAATTACTGAATTTCAATAACGAGCAGTGAATAAAAGTACATGTCCATTCAAAAGTTGTTCTTTTCAATATAAAGCTAACAACATTTCCTACATTAGGCAGCTATCTTTAAAGATTTTGTTATTTGTATTTTTTTAAAATAAAATCCATTTTGCATTAAACATATGATATTAAGCTAGAAACACCTTTTAAAAAACCAAACATATATTGACATTTAAGACCAACTAGAAAAGGAGTAAAGGAGAATGGGGGGAGTGGGGTGGGTGGGGTGGGGTGGTGTTCAATGTCACACACATAACTCTCATAAAATCTCCCTATTTATTCAGGGACAAAAAACACCCTGCTTCAACAAATGGAGGGATGTTTTACATGTATATACATGCAAATCAAACAACAAAAATAAATATCAACAAAAATGCATTTTGTTCATAAAATAATCTCAGAGGGTATTGCATACCATACCTTCATAAAACATGATCACACATTTTTTAACCTAAGCAAAAAAAACAAACTTTTGGCAACTATAAATCCCTAACTGGAGAAATTGAAATTACATTCACATAAAAAAATATTTTTTTGTACACATGTACAAATAATAAATATGCAATCAAATGCCACTTTTGAAAAATAAAGCAGGATTAGATTGAAATCTACAAAACTAATGCTCTCATCACAGAAACATATCTCAAATAATGAGTATTGATACATCATGTACCTTTCAAAAACAGTTCAGCACATAATTTATCTAAAAAATAAATGTTCACATTAAACATTTTCTCCAAAGCAAGCACCAAGTGTGCCCTACCTAATACATAACACACATCTTATACATATAGTAACACACATTAAATGTTTTAAAAATGACATTCATTCTGCATTCCACAGATGAAAATGAAGTAACAAGTGATTCAAAAACATTGCAAAAACAATGGCTGGAATTAAATTCGAATTTTCATGTTTTTGTTCATAAAAACAAAACGTTGAGTCTACAACACTTGGCTGGCTGCGCTCTGACTAAGGTAAATAATAGCACCGACAAAGTTCACTCCCGCGGCAATGATGAACACGGGAAACCATCGACCGTGACTCTGGAGTACGAGTTCTGCCGTCAGCGGACCACACGTGATACCAGGGATTGTTGCCTAAAGAAACAAACATGTATGTTTATTGAGCTTAAAAATCTTTTAAAAATACCTTTATCTACAGGTGCATGCATTACAAACTTAAATCCATAAATAAATTTTGTTGGGATAAAGTTTATTGATAGACCTGAAAAATATACTGTATATATGGAAGATTTTTGCTAACATTTCATTTTTGCCTCTTTTGCCCTAGTTATACTAGGGCAAATCTAAAACTGGGCTTATTCCAAGAACAAAGTCTAATTTATACAACAGAACTATGACTATGGGAATTCAAAATGGGGCACAGATGTTTGAATTGCGAAAGAGTGAAAACAACATGGAGCATAAATTGTCCTGTATACAGTATGTTTATTTAATCTTTCAGTAGAAGGACTTTTTAATGTCAGAACCTTTATTACAGTATGTAATGTATTTTATACTATAGATTTACATGAAGGAAAAATGTAGCTTACCAATGTGTTAGAGATGGCAAAAGTAATTCCAGCATGATTAGGAGCCACTTCTGCATGATTGCTTAAATGTCCTGATGAGTTACAAGCACTTAAACCGAGAGAAAGGGAAACAAAGCTGGAAAAAGACAGGGAATGTCCACAATGAATAAGCTTTCACTTTGTTTGACAGAAAACTTGTGATCTCATTCAACTTATTCTCTCAAAACCATGTAAATCCTAAGTATGATCTCCTATACTTGGTTTATAGTATTTTATTCATTTTATCATTTTTTTTATGTATATGAAAATGAGAATTTTAATGCTTTATAACTTTTTATATTATGATAGAATACTTCTATGTAATAGAATAATCTTTATCTGTGTAAATTTACATAGAATAATGGACTCATCTAAGATTTAGCAAAACATTATCTACAAGAAGCAATATGGACAGATTTTCTTATATCTAAAGGAATGGATCACTCTTTTAAAATTATTTCAATGTTGATAAAAGGTAATAAATTCAGAAATTGTACTTACAAAACAGCAAGTGATAAATTATTTACAGCGCTGAAAAATAAAATGAATAATCCTGGTCCCAAGAGACCAATGCTGGTCATTAGCCTCCTCACCGACAGTAACGTCCACTTGTCTTTGGTTATCAGGGAATCGGCAAAGTGTCCAGCACCTAAAAAACAAAAAGGAACCATGGATATAAAAATACCATTTTAAGAAAAAGGGCCAATTCAGAAAAACCTGTCAACTGGCTCAATCCACTACAGACTTAAGTTTTCTACAGTTTTTGGCTGCGATATGTGTTCCATTGAATCAACAGTTCATAATGATAATATTTTGAGTATTAAAATGACAACTTTGTTATGAATATATCATTCAATGTGTATTAAACTACAAAAAAATAATGGGAAATTTCTTTCCATGCTGTTAAATGAATTTTAAAAATTAAGAAAATATTCTTACCCATCCCGACTAAAGAATTCATGATGTAAGGCACGGCCGTAAACATGATATGGCTCTTTTCAGCCCCGAGCGTTCGAGTCATGTATGTTGGCAGCCACTGCATGATGATATAATTGGACCAGTTCATGCTAAAGTGAGCGATATAAATGGACCAAAGCGGCCAATGACACAGAAATTCTCGCCATGAAACATTGTTATTATTGACCTGTGTAAAATTAAAAAAGAAAACACAAATAAATAAGAGAAATCAAAAACAAGAGCAACAAAATATGAATATTAATGTATAACAAGTAGGTCTATAGTATCCTTCATTGGAAAAAAATTAATGTATTCTGGACATACTCCCAGCATTGACAAATAAAGCAAAATTGAAATTTAATCTTCGTAGCTACATTTTAGTTTTTCTGACATAATAAAAGGTATTACAATCATGTAGTTGTCAAAATCATGAAAATCTACTTGTGCAGTAACATATAAAGAAGTATTGCCATATAACAGTTAGATGTTAATATGAACTTTTTTTTTACCTTGGGAGGATCAACAAAGTCTTCCTCAGTAGATGTTCTAATTTCTTTGTACATCAGAATCCACAATAAAACCCACACAAACCCCATAAAGCCAAATAAATAGAACATCCACTCCCAGTCCAGGTGAGGGCACAGCTGAAAACACAGTTATACTGAATTTGTTTTTGATGCAAAAAAAATTCTCATGAACTGTATATTATATTAAAGAACTTCATTTAGAATAAATACAATAGACAATGTTACAAGGAAAAATTAAATCTCTCAGAATAAACTTGGATTAAATTTTAGACACTTGTTATAGATATTCATCCTTATGATTTAATCCAAAGCTTCTTGTCATACAAAAATGAAACTTCATAAAATGTTTAAAATATAACTTATGACATGTATTCCCAATGTTTATGTAGACAATCTCCGTTGACCTAGAACTGTAGCTTACCACAGATGCAAAAGTTTGTCCAATAGAGCCAAAGGCAACCAAATAGCCAAAGGCCCTAGACCTCTCTTCACATGGAATGGCATGAGAAAAAATATGGAAAATTGTTGGTAATCCTAAAAGCAACAAAATTAAAATTAACAGTACTTGGTAAAGCATAAATCTCTTATTTTTTTAACTTGAAAAATGTTGTTTAATAAACATAACATTTTCTGTGAAAACTTCACTTTTGCTCTTAAATGATTGGTCATGCAAAAGTATATTCTGATAGAAACACTTTAATAAATCAATCAAAGTACAATTACCTAATCCTTCTCCAAGTCCTAACAAGACTCTTGAAAGTATTAATGCATAAATGGAATGAGCAAAGAAGGGGACGAGAAATGTTGACAAAGACCACAGTAGTACAGCGATAGTGAGCATCATCTTCCCTCCATACTTTTTGGCCCCACTCCCACCAATTACCTGAAATTTACAAGGATCACATGTACATAGACATCATATCAATGAATATAAAATCCTTATTTTACCACTAAATGGAATGCATTCTGAAATCTGGTTTCCCTCTGATGAATTCATTATTCAGATATGATCATATTCAGAGGGGAAGAAGATAATACATGTATGTTGCATTACATTTTTAGCTATATAAATATGATAAAACAAACCAGTCACAAAATCTATGAAATCAGAACCACTGACAAATATAGAAAATCAATGTAAGAATAATTTTCTCTGCATATATTCTATAAAATAAGCATGAGAAGGGGAAAACTGCTTTTTAAAAATAAAAATATCACCTGGCTACTCATGTAGCCAACAGCAAAAGAACTAAGCACCCATCCTTGTCCATGTAAGTCCCATCTGTACTCGTCTGCCATGGGAACAATAGCAATGGGCATAATCACTCTGTCTGCCGAGTTTATGAAGTTGGCGATGGAACATAATGCTATTGTATGGGAGGCTCTACTCAACATTTTCTTTAATCTAAGATCTACCAAGTACACTGTGACATCATGATCATTTAACTTGTCTGAAAAGAAAATTGAATACATTGGACAAGGAATGTTATTATAGACAGAGAAGTAATACATCTTTAAAGGTAAGGTATAGACATAAAAGACCATTAGGGATGTCTCTTTGTGAAAATCTTTTGGTTAATAAATATTTTCTATCTTTTGTAACCTGACTTATAAGAGCAATGTTGAAGGTTACATGTACCAGGTGGTTGTTTGAATATTTCAAGAAGTAAAACATTTAGATATTAAGCATAGCATGTTAATCTACAATCTAACTACATAAAATATGTGTAATGCTTAGAAATGGGCATATTGTCAACTGGTTTTCATTTTTTAGATTTTTAGTATATATATATCTTTGCTGTGCTTCACACATTGACATAATGTAAACTAACTTTTTTCACAAGGTCATGATTCTTTGGAATTGCAAATTCTGTTCAATCTATTCATTTCACAGATTACTTGGATTAATACGGTGTCTTAAATGCACTTTGAGTTCAATTTTACAAAGTTCTCTTTAAAATTAGTGAACATCTACATGCATATAGCATAATCATTATTATACCAGTCAAAAAGGTACCAGTATGTCTACAGAACTTGCATCTAAGGGCATGGCCAATGATACAAAGAATGTTCTATTGTTAAAATGATATTGTCCTACCAACCCCGCTTGGAATTTGTTTCGTGTATTGGCAATGTAGCAAAATAAACACTGGCAATAACTCAAATTAGCACTTTTACTACCAACAGTGCAGAGAGTTCCAAATGTAAACATAGCATAAATATATAAATTTGAAGTGAGAAAAAATGTTGAGAAAATTAGTTGCACTTTTGTCTTTACATGGATTATATTCAAGGATAAAAAGAATATACAATCTTAAACATTTTTTTTTCAGCACAACCCCTTTGTATTCTTTGAAATTATTTCAGAGCAGATCTGCTCCGATTTGCTTCATTGGAAGTATATGGGACCTATTCTGAATGTGGTTAGGGCTAGCTGCAGAACTGTAGCTCTCCGAAATAAATATATTGACAGACTGGAGAGCTACAGTGCCACCTATGTAAAAACTGTATATATTTATTGCGCACAAAAAGTTGCGCTTTGTTCTAGATTAATTCTTCCAAATTCTTACCTCAATAGTGAATAAGATAGATTTCAAAAAATTCTTTACTCCTCTATCAAGCAATGTCCTTGTTGACATCTGCACGAAGTGCGTTGGACAGAATTATCTTGCAAACCAAAATGGCAGTACAAAAGATGAAATTTTCGATGATCTCAATTCCTGGATCAGGAGGGCTACTAACAACAATTATATGGGATGCTTTGTTGTGAAAACAGTAAAATAATATGCAAGGAACACACAGTTGGTAAGATTTTTAGATGAAATTTTTATAAACATGGAAAAATAAATCGCGAAACAGTGCATTTTTTTAGTGCGCAATAAATATACAGTTTTCACAATGGGTGGGACTGTAGCTCTACGGTCTGTCAAAATATTTTTTTTGGAGAGCTACAGTTCTGCAGCTAAGTGAGGGCCAGAGAAACAGATTATTCTAACTTAGTAGACTGATGAGGATGCTCAAAACAGACTGAGTAAAATAAAACTTCAGAATAAGGTATTTTTCTGGCCAAATCATTGCATACCACAGAGGTAACAACTATATTGCCATCTAAACTGTCAAAGATTGTTATGACGCCAAATATTTTGTGGTACACATATGATTTTCACCATTTTTTATTTTACCTTTATCTCTCAGAATTAATTTAGAAATCTGATACATAGTATGATTGTCTAAAAGATATTTAAAATGAAGAAAGGTGGTAATTTTAATTGTAGAACTGCGTGAAAACTTTTCAACTAAAAGTTAGGCGAATCAAGTCGGAGAAAGCTATTTCTTCCATATGTATTGACACACCCAGCTTACAAACGCTTAAAATATCAAACAAACATGTTCATGAATAACATCGCTACAATTCTTAAACACTTACATAAAGCATTAGCTATAAATCATATTTGTTTTTGAATGATTTTCCCGTTATCGCAAACGTGGCAAGTCCATCGCAGCAGTTGACAACTCTAATAGGGCCGCTTGTATCAACACATTTCTCTCAACAAAAATTATGCTTATAATTTCAACGTTTTCAGACAGCTGACTGGCATGTATTTACTTTCAACATACACTTAATTGGGATTAATTTCAGAATATTATAGTTCATATAAAATAATGGAATGTAAATAATATTTTTTTCGATGCTATAGGGGGTAATGTATTTTACCTAAAAGCCAAATTCGAATGGTAGGAATCCGGATTATTATGACACCCCCTCCCCCTTTTTAAAATATATAAACAATTTGTATACAAACATTCAGAAACCTCTCATTTCTTTTTAATTTTTTCATGCAAGAGTAAAAACAACATTTTCATACATGCCAACTTTTGAAAATTCCCATGGGGGATTTAGCGCGTGACGACAATTTTCAAAGCTTTAAATTCGCGACATTTTGTCGTGAAATTAAATGATTATGAAATGATTTTTTTTAAATTTATAATATTGATATCACTTTTCAATAAAACTCAAGGATTAATTTACCACAAAAAATGTTTTTCTTTCCAAAATTGATATATTTTTGCTAAAATACTGGTGCCTCTCTCACTAAAGAAGGGGTATTTAGTTACATATATAAACAACTTTTTTTCTTCCAGAACAGAATTTAGTGAAAAATTGAAAATTGTACAACTTTAAAATCATTTTTTTCAAAGGCTAAAAATAAATGAGGTATTGATACTGTATAAAGTCCTGTTTCTAGAAACATTTTTTATTTATATTTCAATTAATTAGAAATTCTAATAAGATATTAAATTTACAGAAATTTATACCACCTATCCAAAACAGAATTATTTTTTTTTACAGTCATGAAATTTGTTAGGCTTGATGGTGCCATGTGGGTATTTCTTTAAGTCATGCACATAGATCTACCTAACATTTTGGGAGAAGGGAGGGAAAAGAAATTCTAATTGACATACACTTGACTGTTTCATCTTAATTTTTAATAATATTTTAACTGGCAAACTTTACAATATTTTTCATTATAGGTAGATAAAATCAGCAGCTATGCTTTATTAGTTTTCTACTTTCGTTTTCAAAAAACGATCTCTTTGGATTCCGTTTTTATTGTTTGATTTGCATTTTATTGTCTTTAATTTATATTTTTAATAAAATGACAAACAACTATCTTGTTAATCTATGTGTTTCACCTTGCATACCCTTTAAAACTAACAAGATAATCCCCTAATTGCCCCAAGCTATAAGCTTCTTGCACCAGTGGACAACTGCGTGCGTTCAAGCGTGAAGTGATTTCCTGTGTCTAGGCCTAATTAACATCTGGTTAAATAAACAATGAAACTTATCTGTGTCCATTGAATAAACAAGTCTGACATTGTTATCCCGATTGTCAAAATTCAGCGGTAGGGAAACTTAAAATCGGAAATTTTGGTGATTTTTTTTTTCAAATCGGGAAATAAGGGCAATTTTGCTTTCCCGATCGGGAAGGCGGGATGAAAGGGTAAAATCGGGAGGATCCCGCCTAAATCGGGAAAGTTGGCATGTATGCATTTTCTTATTCAAATTAGTTTTTAAAAAAAATTTATTTCTTGTCAACAGTCCAAAGTTATTCTCTTTAGAGAAGTGGACAGGCTTTTGCCTACATCCATAGGAGAAAGCCTGTCCACTTCTCTACAGAGAATATCCAAACAGTCTGCAATAATTTTCACCAGCAGCTGAAGTGTACATAACTAAAATCTCTTAAACCTCTCCCCTCCCTTTACTCATAACCTACCTAGAAGCTACCAAATATCATTATTCTGCATTTACTAAAAAATATTATATTTCTCTGTTAATTCCATCTATAGTAATTCTTTGGTCAATTTTATGAAAACAGTCAATTCGTACCTTATTTAAAAGGTTTAGAATTGGCTACATTTAAGAGAATAATGAAAATAAAACAACTATACAGTTAACGTTGGCCAGAGAATGCAATGAGTTGAGTTCTTTAAAAATGTTTCTTTTATACATGATTGTACTTAAAGTTTTCAGAGTGGAAATACAGCTAAAACTAAATATTGGATTACACAGCATGGATTTACTGGTAGCTGCTCTTCATTTAGGCCATCAAAAATTAATTTCTTGGTTCTCAGGCCCTCCCTCATCTCTTCCAAGGGTGCCCCATTATCCCTTTTTATTGCTAAATCAATTAAATAAAATCAACAAATCACCTCCCTCTTCATTTTTTGAGGTTTTGTACAATGTAAAAAGCTGCTTCATCATGTTTTGGGGGCTATAAAAAAGTACATGTATTAAAAAAAATGCCTCCCTCTCTCATCATTTTTCTTGAAAAAAGACTGAGAACCATTGAAGGAATTATTTTTGCATGGCCTTATATGTACATACAAGTCCTTTCTAACTCCTCCTAGTTTTTGGACTCATATTTTCAGGCTTTAAAATTCTATGGCTTTTATTATGTATCCTACACAGTCTCTGTTTTATGGACATAGATTATGCATGTTTATATATTTTTGAATCATTATGACAAATTCAGGTTCTGAGAGACCAGAAGGAAAGGGTTTTCAAGCAGTTGCCCATACATTCTGTGAAGAACAGTTACATACATGTACTATTAGTATCTGCCATGATCCTGAAGAAGAGTGATATTGCCCTTGCAGACAATTCATCTACTTATCAGATTTTGTGTTTAAAATTTTAAGTTTTAACTGTGTCATTTTTAAAAATATATAATCTCTGCAACATCTGGTATATGCTAAAATGTTAGTTGTGTTGGTTTTCTGTGCAAATTGTTATCAATATATGGATAATTTTGGATGACTACAATATTCTGATTCTGTTGCATTGCTGAAAGTTTAGATGGGATCTAATAATGGATCAGTCTGATTAAAACCATCCCCCTTCTCCTTTCACTCGCCTGATGAGTGAAAGGAGAAGGGGGCTGGTTTTAATCAGACTGATAATGGATAAATAAGATTATCACATTCTCAACATAATTCAAAATCCCCAAAATATTTATCATGTGAAAACAATTTATTTTGCCATCTGGCATTAATAAGAACATTCCATGCAAGTTAAAAAAAATTGATTCCATAAAAATCACATGGATGTAAAAAGACAAAGAGAGTATTGAATCAGGGTTGTTCATCTTTGATAAATCTGTATATAATTGCACATCACATTATTTGATGATTTCATTTGGATTATCACTGAGCATGAAAGTGTAGATTCTCCGGGACATTTCTTTTCCTACTCTACGAGAAGTCTCCAGCACTCCAGCCCCTCTTCTTACCTGTTAGAAATAATGAGTGATGATTTAACATTTTAAGTTTAATATCCTCAAAGTTCATTAATGCAATTTAAGCTTATAAGCAACATGCATAATATACATGTACCAGTCGGATCACCTCACCCTTTTCTGTTGCACACTAGAAAAGTGAGATGGAAGAGGAGGAGGTGATCCGATTGATACATGTACATAGCTTACAAATACAATACTGGTATTTACAGTTACAATATAAAAAGATACTCATGTAAGAGACATGCATGACTGTGAAATTTGCAGCAATACACTGTAGATTAGAAAATTAATACAAAGATCATAGTTTCACAACTTATATAATTTTTTCATGAAATTAAACCCATAGTAAACAAGAATATTATTTTAATCATATATTTCAAGCTCTCTGATTGGCTTAAACTTGGTCACATGATTTAGTATATAACAGCATATAGACTTGAGTTACTATTTATAGAATCTGAAATGCATATTGACTTGATGTTTCTTAAAATAGAGGTAATTTTTTGTAAAACAAAAAATTAATAGGAAAAATTTCACAATCATAGCTAATACAGTAAATGACTTGATGTTTCTGAAATATATATATATATATATATATATATATATATATATATATATATATA
>PRKT01000135.1:527722-538265 GCA_003671525.1 Saccostrea glomerata | reverse complement strand
AGTTACGCCATTTTGAGAGAATGAAACAATGTACGATTTACTGATTGTCGTAATTAATTAGCATAATTAATTCGTTCAATTATGTAAATCGCACTTCACCCGAGTATACCCGATAGACCGGACGCATTTCATAGCGGTCCGGATTCTTTCTTAAATAGTGTTCTTAAAAATTTCCAAATCAACATGTAACTAAGTATGTAAATATATAGTGTTTAGTAGTTTAGTAGTAGTGCTAGTTGTTTTTTGTTTCGATTTTTCCTTTGTTCTTATGACTGTTTAACTTTTTTCTTTGTCCTGAGGAAGGGACAGGGCGTCCTGAGGAAGGGACAGGGCGTCCCGAAAATTTGACAATTTTTATTGTTCGTGTCGTTGGTCATTTTTAGTGCTTTATATAAATTTCCATCCGTGACCTTGTGTCTACTTGATAGATCCGACATTTAGGATATACAGTGTTGTTGGTTTTTTTAGTGCTTTTTATATATATATATATATATATTTCAACTTGTATTTGAATTTGTAATGTTCTGTAACTCATAATATGTAAAAATGGCCTGACCACTTGGATCTACTTAATATTAGAACATATTGAATATCTTTGTCAAAATTGATACAAAACATAATCAAAAAGATGTACATTTGTAGTATTTTCAATTGGTAAATCCTCTAAATTATGTAAAAATCTAAAAAAAAATGTCAAGGAAAGTTTAACACAGTTATATCAAACAACTTAATTTATTTTGATTTCTAGTCTTAAAGTGTTTAAGAGAAAAAACTTGTGGTTTGTTCCTATTTTTTCAAATTGTTTTTTATCAACCTCTGTAAAAAATAATATAACAAATGTAGCCCTTTAATTCGGTCAATCCATAGATATATCGACTTCACAGAAAAGCATATCGACCTCGCACTTCGTGCTCGGTCGATATGCTTTTCTGTGAAGTTGATATATCTATGGATCGACCTCATTAAAGGGCTATATTTATATATTATCTGATCAACAATTCATTTAAAATGTAGATACTAAGGGTCAGCCAGGCACACACTCTACGGATTTGCCAAGTATGTAAATTCCTGGCATTTAAGGGGAAAAGAATTTTCTTTAAACCCCTTAATGCCACAATTTGACACAAAGCACATGCCTATAGGGTGAAGATTAATCCATCAAGTTACTACATGTACCCTGTAACAGTGTGAAAAAATATCACTAAAATTCTAAAAACAGCTTTAGTATTGTAAGTTATAAATATAAGAACTTTATAGGTCGTACAATGATGTACATTCTAGCTGTAAACTTCAAATTTACAGGAATAAAAATAGCATATAAAAATATCCATATACTTACAACAATATTTTCCAGCAATTTCTGTTGTTCATTTGAATCACTGCATTTTCTGTACGCCTAATATTATTAAATCAACAGTATAAATGTTCATTCCAATATTCATGTAATTTTATGACCAAAACTCTTTAGCATGCAAGAACTGCATATTAAAAGTAACTGAAATATGACTAAGAAAAATAAATTGAATGAATGAAAAAAAGATCATAATTATGGATGAACAGCTAAATGCGTGGAAAATTTCCAAATATATAATTTTACCTCCATTAGAAGGTTTGGAGATGGGTAAGCCACAACAATAGCATCAGCTATGTCAGGACTGATGTTTTTAAACTGCATCAGCTGCTGCTTCCAAACTTTCAGAAGACCCTGTCCATTCTTGTCAACTCTAACTGTCGATACACCATCATCAAAGACAGCTGACTGTAGGCGATCTTTCCTAGGAGAAAAATTAATGTCATTTCATAGGAAATTTAGATTTAAGAAATCATTACTGCTTCATTGAATTAATGTCTTTGAATACTTATTATGTACAGTATTGTGTATTTTTCTCTAAAGATAAAATGGATGACAAGCACACTTAGTCCAAATCATAAATGACTCTATGGATACTACATGTATATTCAAGATATGCCAAAAAATTATGTCTTCTTCAATTCAAATTACATTTACTTAATTGTAAATTTCTTACAATAAATGTAGAATATATTCATGAATTGTTTTTGACACCATTTTAAAATAAAATTACTTTGCAGGTTTCTCTGCCACTGCCTTTGAGAAGGTGCGTACAAACTCCGCAAGTTCCTCTGAGGTCTCCAGTAGATAAACCATTACATCTGTCTGTAGCTGGTTGTCTGTTATAGCCTACAAAGGACCACTAGAAACATAAAATGTAGACGAATGTGAAATACACTTACATTTATCACATACCATATAAGATTATTTTACACAATTTGCTATGCTTTGGCAAATTTTTCAATCTAAAGTTTCCTGTCTTTGAACAAGCTCAAGAAATCTTAAGCAACAAATTATTCCAATGATTTGAATTTTTCAAACCTTTCTAAACTTGCAAAGATAAATCCAATGCCAAGGACATTAAATTTACCATTAAAGAACATTAAAATAGAAATTTATTTCTAGAGCTTATAAACCTCTTCCACATTGAGTCGGTTGACACTGCCAGGGTCAGTGCTGGTGTCCACTCTCTCACTGGACAGAACCGCAGCTCGATGTTTCCTCTGGACTTTTGTTTTCTGATCTCTGCATAAAAAAACATATTGTTAAAAGTTGAAAAATTCATTCAAAATGTTTAAGTTCTTTAAAAAAACATGGGAGACTGATATTGTGGGGGATTTCATTGTTAAGAAGGTTTTGTTTTATTTCATCTGATGTAATTGTTATGTTTTAAGCTACTTTCCACATCATATTAATGTTTCATACTGTTTTTCTTACATTTTTGTGTTGACATAATGTGCAGTTTACTAAGATGCCATAAATCAAAAAGAAATTAAGGCTGATTGTTGTCTTTTACACTTTAATGTAAGTGAAGATTATACATCTATCAAGCATTTCTGTAAATTTAAACAATTTTTAAGAAAAAATTGTTTGGACTCCCAAGCCCTAGTACATAAAGCTTTAAAAAAATTAACACAGAGATTTCATAAAGCTAACAATAGCTCAAAGTGCAATAAAGTGAAAACCTGAAATATTTTTCCATCCCTATGACCACAAAAGATAAGATGGATTTGGGTATGTGTTGTTTTACTGTGTGTACATAGCTCTTTAGTGTGGGACCTTCATTTTCCATTCCATACTGGCCCTGAAACAGAAATATGAAAAAATCAGTATAGGGGTACAGTAGGTAACCTAGTAATAGTACCAGTAATGGTAATGATCTTTACTGACTTCAGAGTACATTCTATAAAATTTCATGCAAATTCATAGAACAGGAGCTGTTGCTAAAAATAAACCTTTTTATGATTCTGCACGAACATGACAAAGTCTGCCACAGGAAGTAAAACAAGGACGTCATCCTCCAATCGCTCAGAGTTGACAGTCTTAACCTGTAATGTTATAAAACAGCAATAACATTTTTATACTATTCTACACTACATGCAGCTAATAAAGGAATATTTTAATTTAAAACTAATGTGAGCACTGAGCTTACAAATGAACCCTCCCACTCCCAATATATGGCAAAATGTAATGGCCCGATAAACAGATAGACACTCCCATCAATGTAACACAACACCCCCCTCCCTTCAAGCATGGGGATAAAAAAGATCAATAAATGGTACCTGATTTTCTTCAGACACATTGATACTGGTGATTTGTCTTCTCCATGTGATACTGAAGGGTACTGTCTGTTCCTCTGTAACATACTGTATTCCTAGTGTCTCACAAGCCTTAAAGATGGCTACTCCATGTCCTCCTGAGTTCACAATGCGAGTATCCAACACCAAAGTCAGGTACTTTGAAAACAAAAGTTTGATTTACTATAGTACTTTAAACTAAAATACATGTAGATGTCTCTCTCCTTCCCAGTATAAATGTGGATTTATAAACCTATAAAAATGGATTTCACCTTGAATTAAGTACAAGATATACTTTTATATAATGGAAAACAATATACTGCAAAGACTGGCAATTTCTGTGCAAACCATGAAGCTTATTGTTTTAACTTTCAATGTCACCTGCAAACAGTCTTTAGATCCACCCATCTGTTTCTTCATTTCTCTCTCTGCAATTCGAATTTGTTCCTTTCTTTGTTTTTCTTGCTCTTTCTCCAGTACCTTTTCTTCTCTTGCTTTCTTTTTCTCTCGCTTTCTGTTCTGTAAAAATAAATCACACCACATTCATAACATAATTAAAAGAACTGGTACAAAAAAATTTTATGTTCTTCCATGAACTGGGCAAATACAATATTTTATCATATTTTTAGAAGCCTTGAGAAATTATGCAGTCTATTAAAGGCTTAAAGCTAACATAATTCTATTTCCCGGTACCAAAATGTGATCTGTCAAGTTAAAAACATACAGATAGGGTATCGAATAAAGGTCTAAATCTCCTTTTCTGAAGCACTGTAGATTCAATCTTAACTGTTCATATACTTGCCTCAGCTTCTCTCTTTAGGATTGCAATTTCTTCCTTTGTTCTCTTTTTCTTTATAACTTCTCCGCCGCTGCATTCAGATGATTGTGACAATGATATAGTAGACTGGCTCTCACTCTGCGTACTCCATCTATCTGTATTTCCATCACTATATTCTGATCTCTCCGAACACTCTCCTTCATTTGAAATAAATTCACTATTTAGATTTCCTGAATTTAAAATATTTCCTTTCAAATTGTTCTCTATGGGAAGTTTCCTCTTTGAAGCAGAAATGGGTTCTAAAAGTGGGCTGGATTCAATGCTAGTAGGCTTAGAACTGTTGTTGGACACACTTCCCAGTATTCTGTCTCTCAAAGAGGGTAAACAGGATTCATCCTCTGAACTGTCTGACATACTATGGTATGCTGATTTAGTTGGTTTATTTAATATTTTAGCACTTTCTCTATTTTCTTCGTCACTATCTAGTATAATTGAAATCTGTCCATTTGATGGATTGGCACTTGAATCGGATGGAATCTTATTTAATGTACTTGCTTTGCATGAATTGGGTTTACTAGAAGGATTGAAAATGACTGGTAATTCTTCATCGTCACTACTGAAATCCAATACTGGTTGTGCTTCATTTTCCTGAATTAAAGATTTTAATATGACTCAGTTCAATGATTACAATTCTTTCACTGTCTAGGAATGTTACACAAATGTGTAACATATACACTGCAGTAAATTACAACTGTATAAAATTATGATAATTGTCCCTAACATAATTTTTTTTAATTTGAGGTTGAGAAAGACCGACGACAACAAATTTTAAAAATTCTATCAGAGTTCAGTTCTGATTCTGAGGTTTTAAAAATGAGGCCCATGGGACAGCATGCTAATATGAGTCTTCAGAAGAGTTATGAAAGATATTTTAACCCCATCCAAGTTTTGACCCCATCTTGTGATCCTACTCCTAGTCCCCCATTTGTCATGATTTAAACAAATATTTTATCTGCACATGGATATGCTTCAATTAGTGTGATTTATAATCTTATTGTTCTGGAGAAAATTCTTTTCTGTTTGCCTCTCTCTAAGCATGGAGACCATGATTTGAATTTAGAATTAACACTTTGCCATGAAATTTTTACAACAAATTTCATTTTCTTAACCAGTGGATCTTAAGTCCATTCTATCTTTGCATTTTCTTGATTACATTCCCATAAAACGACATTGGAATTCATTTGAACATTTATTTAATCAGAATAATTACCCAGTGCTGCTCTATGCCAAGTCTGGCTGAAATTGACTCAGTACTTCTAGAAAAGAAGTAAAAAAATGTAAAACATTTTACTACGGCCCTAGCGACCAAAGGGAAAACAAACAATGGACAGAAGTCAGACAACAGGTAATCAGAAAAGTTCACAGGAACTCATAGCTCATCAGGTGAGCTAATGAAGCAATTTAAGCAATCAGTAAAAAGGCATTTACATAAGAAATAGAACTATCCAGAAGTCGATTTACTGTCCGTTCAACGCTGTTTGTGATGGACAGATCGTGTTTAATTTCATCATGTGTGAAAGAAGGACACATAGACGATATCTGAGCTACACTGTCATCAAGATTCATTTTTTCCGCCAATCTTGGGTGCCTTGGAACATTTCCGCTTCAAACTAGGAAGTAAACTCGCGTAATATAGTTCATAAAGTTCAGATAGTATTCCAGAGTATTTTAAGTAGAATATCTATATTTACAATATATTTTGTAATGTAACTCAATGCATAGGATAAATATATAAACAAAACCTTAGAACTTAGGAATAATATTC
Organism: Saccostrea glomerata; assembly: GCA_003671525.1. Lineage (NCBI taxonomy): Eukaryota > Metazoa > Mollusca > Bivalvia > Ostreida > Ostreidae > Saccostrea > Saccostrea glomerata. Next base: position 532,014 of record PRKT01000135.1, on the reverse strand, counting down.
AAAACTTGGGGCGAATGAATATTACACTATCGGTAAATAAAGTTCCCATAAAGTCCGGGTTCAAACTGTTAAAAAATATTCTCCTTCCAACGCTTTTGTTTCCCTTTTACTGTTTTATTATATATTACATATATATGCAGTCGGAGATCAACCAGACATATTCTATGGTCAAATTCGAAGAATAAAGGCTTTAAATCGAGATATTGCTGAATAATAAAAAAAAAAACACACAGAAGAAAATATTCTACATTTACCCTTACCCTAAAGATGGCAGCCTCCTTGGTGAGGCAAGTGTCTCTAGAATCAAATCGATTTCTCTTCTCGTCTTCGTTAGGTAAATATACAGAACTTGTCTTTGTTTGGTTTTATACAGATAATGGTTTAGCCTTAAATGTAATTTAACTGTTTTGATTAATGTCATCATATATTGATTAATTCGAATTGTCTCTGCTAACACCTTCAAATAATGTCAAGTTTCATTTTAAAGTTGATTGGCACAATGATAAGTTGTCAACTTTTCAAAAGAGAATAGGTTTCAGTGTGGAGTTTACTTTGAAGTCATTAATACTCCCCTTCTCGTGTTTCGGAAATATTGCCTTGGGCTAGAAAGTAGAATGATTGCTACAGTACAGTTAAACTCGTTTAGTGCAAACACTGATACAATGAAATTATGAACACTATGAATATTTTATTTGGATGACTGACAAATCAAATTCTTGATCAATGTTTTTGTTCTAACAAGCACTTATAACACAAAATTATGGATATAGCTAATTCAAATAACTATCTCTTACTAAGTCTTAGAAGTTAAAAATATATACAAGTTAAAAATATATACATTTTTAGTAACACCTTTTTAAGATTACAAAGTTTAATTTGGGAAAAGATTTGGGAAAAGACAATTATTTTTCATAAGTATTTTTAAATAGAATTAATCTAAACCTCATAGCTTTTCAAGAAATTTAAAAGCCTTGAATACTTCCCTGAATATATTAGGCAGTGCATACAAAAAAGGGAAGAGTGTGCATTGTGATTTTGCCATATTTTAATGAATTTGTCATAAAGATTTTCTTAAATATATATTTCACAAAACAAAGAAAAGCTGGAGACCAACACCTTAAGGTTAAGATTGCGGAAGATTCTCAGGCGTGGATACCGAAAGGTATTCAATAGGGTCTGTAACTAAAGTTCTAAACTTAAAAATTTTTAAGTTTATATATTTCACAGACCAGATTTGCCTAACACTTCAGCAAACAACATACCAGTTTTGGGTCAAGGATACATGTACAATTAATGAATTTAATTTCTGACATAAATAATAAGTTAGTTTTTTTATGTATTATAGGATTGCCAGCAGTGACATCAGTTAGACACAAATCAAAAAAGAAAGGAGGAAAGTCTAAAAACCTCGGAGGCAAAAGGGCCACAGTTGGAAAATCTTATGGCATAAAAAGAAATGATGGCAATTTTGTTCACAAGGGAGAAATATTAGTCAATCAGTGTGGGCTCAGATTCTACCCGGGGGAAAATGTAAGTTTTTACTTGAAAATCATAAATGTGTCATTAAAATACTTTTTCCAGATCAGTTTTGTGTGAAAGAATATGCTATATCATGAAAAATGTGTTTCAATACCTTTTCTATGAAAAAAATTAATATAAATATCCAAAGATTCATTATATCAATGGTAAAATGTTTAAATAATAAAGGATTGGGACTACTGAATTATTTCAAGTTATACATGTGTGGTATTTGAAATAAGAGTGTTCAAGTTAAGGAAGTTCGACTGTATTTCACATTTGATTTTGGGGAGGGGGGAGGGAACCAGTATAACAATTTTGATGCTGTCAAAGAAACAATTTTTGACATACGAAGAGACAATATCTTGCTATGTCCACAGATTGAATTTTAGGTCATAAAGTCAAAGCTCAAATTTATCTGGACATCTGCCTCAACCTAGGTACCCTTTGATTAATGGATATCAAATCATGGTTCACTGGTACCACTTAATGAATAAATGACTCCTATTTTTAGGGCACAAGGTCAAACTCCTCAAAATGGAAAGGGATTTTCCACTCAATATCTTGAGAACCAATAGCTTGAGATATCAAATTTGCTACACTCTAAGAAGACCTACTAATTTTTAGGTCAGCTGGCACAAGTATAGGGCAATACTTCACTGGACATAGGAAAATACTGTCTCCAAAACTTGATAACCTTTGCTTGACAGACATCAATGATACCTTACAAGAATTAGATGACATTAGTAATATTTAAGTCATATATACTCAGTAGAGAATTTAATATAGCCACTGGGGGAGGATATGAGGACATTTGTAAACTTATAACATGAAAATATTTTTGGAAACTTTTCTTATTTAGTGTAAATTCTGATCTGTTCATACTCTTGGTTTCAGAATTGACCATATTGCAGGGTCAAATTACTCTTCTTGGAGTAGACTTCCTCTAAAGCAAGAACTTATTTGCAAGCATAAGTGTATAAAATTGCAGATTTAAATGAAAAGCATTGCCCTGGATTAGCTCATTGCTTACTTGTGGAATATGGAGTTTACTTATTCTTTAGTCGAAACTCAGGAGCAATTAGAATATTGTAAATGAGCAATGTAGCCCCAATACTTTGGACACATGCCCTTAGTAACTTTCAGTTAAGTTTTTTTTAACTTGCATGTGTAACGGGAGAGGAGAAATGCAGCGGATCAGACTGGGATTCGAACCCGGGTCTGATCCACTGCATTTTCTCCTCTCCTGTTACATTTGGTGCCGTGCCATGCCCTGGAACTGACAGGTGAAAGACCTGCCAGGGATCAGCATGAGTTGGGGTCTTTGGAGGGCCAAAGACCTTTAAAGAGGGAGGAATATGGTGGTCAGTCGGGTTCGATTGCCGGTGGCCAGATACCTCAGTTGGTAGAGCACCTGACCGGAGTTTCAGGGGGCCCGGGTTTGAATCCCGGTGTGGTCCGCTGCATTTTCTTCTCTCCTGTTACATTTGTATTAAATGGTTCTCACAAAAACAATTAATGGAAGGTTAATTTAAAAAAAAGTTTTTTGTTGCATTCAATATGTATTAATCTTGTAAAGATAACTCGTAACTATTATTTTATGACCCTCTTTTTTAGGTGGACACAGACAGGACGAATCGTCTGATTGCACTCACTGACGGGACAGTGGTTGTATCGTGTGAGAAACTCAATCCCTACCCAAACAGCCCCCTCTATAGACCAGTTCAGGATGGACTTGAAATTTACAAAAAATTCTTTCACGTTATCCCAATACCTCTAAAAGCTAAATTTAAACTTTTATCAGAGACTTAGCCATTTTATTTCTGTTATATTTGTTGTATATGTTTAAAAATGCTTAATGAGAAAATATTGTTTTTATGAATAAAATAATTATAAATTTTAAAACTTGTTTTTTTTTTCATGGGCAGACTGAAAATCAGGTAATCAGTAAAAATGCTTATAACCAAGTTCCAAGAAAGGAAAATTTTAATTGGATATAAACATGATTTGTTTTATCCATTACCTTCACAATACATCTTAGTCTAAAGACTAAGTTGCATTGTGAATGTAATATTTATCCTGGCCAGCCGTGTTTTTTTAGCCTGAAGGAATAAATATTACTTCACTTTAAACAGCATTTCCTTATAAGTGTGGTTGCTATAAGCATGTTAAACTGTATGTGTAGAAGCTGCATAATGCATTTTCCTTCACATCTTCTGTATAATATTCTTGCTCCATAGCATTGCTGCTCCCTTGACCTTGAGGTGAGAAAGCAAAGGAGATAGTTGCTTAATAAAACCCTTCATTTCATTACGTCAAATCTTTTTAAAAAAATCATATTTTCCCCCTTTGAAGTTTAAACACCAGTTTCTGCTCTTTCTTTACAGGGGCTTGAATATGAATTGATAATATGTTGATGATTATACCCGCACTTTTTAAAGAAAGTTCGGGTATATTGTTGTTACTCATGTCCGTTCTTCCGTCTGTCCGTCTGTCACACTTTTCTTCCCTGAACTCCTCCTACATTTTACACAGTAGCTTAATCATCTTTTGGGAGATGGTTGATGGTGTCATGTAGATGTGCAGTAAAGTTTCGGAATTTTGATTTTGCCCCGGGGGGTCAAATGGGGGTCGAAAAATGACGTTTTTTGTGCAAAAAGTCCCGTCTTCCCTGAACTTCTTCTACATTTTACTCAGCAGCCTAATCACCTTTTGGGGGATGATTGGTGGTGTCATGTAGATGTGCAGTAAGGTTTCGGAATTTTGATTTTGCC
>PRKT01000135.1:497617-515418 GCA_003671525.1 Saccostrea glomerata | reverse complement strand
TTTTTTTTCTCCTGCTTGTCAGGAAATTCTGGGCTGGAAATTTTTTGACTGAGATGTGAACCCCTCTCCCTACTCCCGAAAAAAATTCTGGATCCGCACCAGTATTGGCAGTAACTGAATGTCACATCGACAATGGCAGATAACTTCACAATATGAAATTCGTCTAGTGTGGCATGCGATGATCTTTGACCCTTTTTGAACTTTAACCTAATCGTTTGGGTTTATTTTACTCCCCACTATACTTAAACTTGTACTTACCGACTGCCATACATGTTTGCCTTGTCAACTTCATGAAATATAAATCCAATTATAACACAAAATGAATTAATCCAATGCACACCAGACTGCAGCCATGTGCTAATTCCATTCGACAAACCTTCGTCGATTCCGTCACCTTATCAGATGAAGTGGGAATCGGCCGAGGTGTGCCAAATGGTGTTTAATCTAAAAATATGATAATGGGTGACTCAACGTGATGTGATGTAGAAATTTACATGTTAACATGTATAGTACAAGAACAAATTTTAAATTAATTCATAACAAACGATGTTTTAACAAAACTTTTCCATCTAGCCTATTCCAAAAAGTATGTGCTGTGTGATTGTGGTGTCGAGAGGGGGGGATTAGTAAATTTACAAAGGTCCTATTATGAGCAAAACATTTATCAAAATCTAATTTATATCATTAATAGAATTCAAACTGGTATATAATGAATTAAGCATGTAAAATAAATATAAGAGGTTCTGAGTTATAGGTCACAGGGTCTGAGAATTTCATACTCAATTTGATGAATACATGTAAATTATAGAATTATTTTGACTTTTTCCTTGGAAAGCCGCCCAATATGTAGGAGCGTGTATTTAGAGGCAAACACCATAGTGCGGGTATTACTGTCTCATGACAGCATCTAGTTTACAAATGAAGTTTGTTGTCAGCTTATACTTCCATTGCCGTAACCTTAATTGCCCTCATATTTTGGAAGGTCTTGCTTCAGGCCTTTTTTGTTGTCAGGCGCGTAGCCAGGCGTACGTTTGTACGCCCAAACGTCCACATCATTTTCCAAAAGAAAATTGACTTCAAACTGTACTGTTTAACTTCTGTAACGATATTCCCCCAAAAATTTCAACCTTCATGGAAGACTTCAAAAAATCATAATTCAGCTTTATATATAAATATAAAAATTAGAAAAAAATAGTAAAATTCAGTTTTAAAAACTGAAGAAAAGAATAATAAGACCGAAGTATTGACTTCCGTAACATTACCTTAAAACCAATAACATATACCAGGGATTACATGTTTTTTTTTTTTTTATATATATAATTTTTACTAAAAGTAAAAGATACCAGATTTGTGAATATTTATGAACATCATGTATGCATTTTAAAATGTATACAATGAACATACCTGATAGGTATTAATGTGCAAGAAAAATAGTTGAAAAGAAGTACATATTACGTATTTTGTGGAGTTTCAAAAGTCTAAAATTGTTTTAGTGGCTTCGTCAAACAACGCTATTGACAGATCCTTTCTTATTTTTGAGTGCTTGTCCGCATTTTGTCCAATAAAAGAACAGACCTCAAATTAAATGTTGCTGCGTAAAAGTGTTAGAAAATTGCTATCAGGAGGGTCAAATAAGCACATCGAAATCGTCGAAAATTTACCAGCTTCCAAGCTCCCACTATAGGGTTTTTCCCTAGACCCAATAAGGTCCTTAAGGCGGTCCTCTACCCCCATGTCTATATTCAGGCGTCCACATCAAAAGTACCCTGGCTACGCCCCTGGTTGTGCAAGACTTCCAGTGCTTTTAGACACCAGACTAAGTTTATAATTAGCTCTATAAAGTAACTTGCAGCTTTGTGGGTGATTTAATATTTTGCTTCTTTGGTATTATAGTAGATTAATATATTTGGATCAGTTTTCTATTGTCAATTTATTATGCATCCAATGCTTCAATTGTGCTTTCACATACTTGATACTATTGGTGACCTTAGAATTTCATTTTGAGTATCTAGTGTCCTCCTCTTTACTATCATACATTTACCGGTACATGGTGAGCTGAAGTGAATTTTAGGCCTTATCATTCTTGATGCGCACATTTTCATCTGTCTTGATCCATTTCTACCATTTAGAACCCCATATTTATTGAATATCTGTTTTGTTCATTTGTTGTGTGTGCATGCTTCATTTGCCACAAACATGCAAATACCAGTATTTGTTTTTCTGCAGTTCAATACAATTAAACTCTGGTATCTCGAACAGCATTATCTCGAATACCATGAATATGCCAAAGTGATTTTGAACTCCCAACCACTTATTGTTTAAGTATTTTACCCTGGATATCTCAAATCCTGATATTTCTTTTTTTTTTCTTGGTCCCATCGAGTTCGAGATAAGGAAGTTTGACTGTAGTTGTAACATGACACAAGAACAAAGAATCAAAATAAATACAAATCATTTATTCAAATCATTCACTTCCACCTATAATGGGCAAACGCTCTTTGAGCCTCACATTCTTTATGAAGCTGTTGCTTCTTTGCGACAGCATTGCCCTGAAAATAGAAAAAATAATTATAACACTGAATGATGTTGCATTTTATCAATATGGATGTTGTATTTTACAATTCATAGATACTGACCTCATTATTGTAAGCTTGTAAAATCTCTGCAGCAAGCAGGACTTGAATAGGAACCCTTCTTCGTTTCGTTCGACATGAATCGATAATAAAGTTGATCCCAAGTCGAAGTTTTCTCCTGTCATGACAGTATACTGGAATCTATAAGGTCAAATAAGGATGTCAAATAATAAAAGAAAATATATTTATATGAAAAAATTATGGTAAAAAGAATTCTAAGACAATCCAATGACCCATATTGTGGTTACCAAGAGGAAAAATCCAATAACCCATATTTTTGTAAATGAATGGGGAAACAAATGTATGACAACTCAATGATCCATATTGTGGTAAATGAGTGAGATACCAGTCTATGACAACCGTATGATCCATATTGTGCTAAATAAGTGAGATACCAGTCTGTGACAACTCAATGATCCATATTGTGGTAAATGAGTGAGATACCAGTCTATGACAACTCAAAGATCCATATTGTGGTAAATGAGTGAGATACCAGTCTATGACAACTCAATGATCCATATTGTGGTAAATGAGTGAGATACCAGTCTATGACAACCCAATGGCTCTATTGTGATGAATGAGTGAGATATCCATCTTTGACAACCAAATGACCAAGATTATGGCAAATATGTGAGAAACTAGGCTATGACTACTCAATGATCCATATTCTTGTAAATGAGTGAGATACCTATATTAGTCTAAGATAACCCATATTGTGGTAGCTAAATGACCACTTTTCTTACTCTGTAAGAAGTTCCTCCCTTTGTGACTGACTTCTGAACCACTAATGGCTTGCAGTTTTCCACAGCACCATGAATAATCTTTATAGGATCAGTGACAACCATGGCCTTTTCTGCCTCCGTTTTTGCTTTGTGATAAGTTTCTATTTGTTTCATCTTGATGTGCTCCAAAGCCTTGAAATATACAGAGAAAATGTATGTACATGTATCTACATACATTTATTTTGTTGTGATACTGTCATTAAATTTTAAATTGCCTTGAAAAACTTACCCCTTCTGTTATTTCTCTTGCTTTTTCTTTGCCACCATTTTTCAGAAGTAGGTTTATGAATTTTCTATAAAAGAATGAAGTACAGAAGAATTTAGTCTCAAATTCTTATTTCCAGTGATTCTGTTTTGGGAGTTTATCTCTAGAGATTTATTAAAGACAGGACATGCATCAGATTAAAGTGTTTCTCTACAATAACTACTAATACATGTAGATGGGGGACACACAGAAATCAAATGATAATATAATTAGCTATTTATTGGTACCAACAATTATAATACATGTACAAATATACAATAATGTACGGAGCTGACAAAGAAATGTCTGTACTCTGCAGTAGGGCTGGGACAATACAATTTTTTCTATATCCATACGTATCACGATATTTGAGCCACGATACGATATGTATCACGATATGTTTAATTGCTTATAAAATCTGTTTTTGCATTGAAATAAACGAATTATTTCTTTGCAAATAAGCATAATTTATTCAAATAGTTGTTTATATGTTATTAAACAAAAATATTTTACTCAAGTGGTGTTAATTATTATTTATTTCACATCTTTATTTATATTTATCTTATTTACTTTATATATTAAACCTCAAATGTTTAATAAACAAAGAAACATAGGTAATCAGAGATTACAGAGCTCACCTCAACGAATGTTGTCTTTAGGCAAAGGTCACACAATTACCAAACAAAAAGTGTACATCCAAAAATGCAAAATTTATGCAATTTTGATTTGATACTTTGGAATAGACCTATATAAAAACTTCAAACTAGTTCTTCGTCACAAAAATGTGATCAAAATCTAGCATCTGAAGCAAGTTTAAGACTTTTCATCCCTTGATGCATCATTTGGGCAATTTTGGTTTATCTAAGCCTTATAGTTTCTTGGTGATAGACCTGCACCCATAACTTTTACCTGGTCCATTATCTGGAAAATGTATGTCAAATTCTGAAATTCAGCATCCGGAGCAAGTCCATTAGTATGCATCCTAAGATGTATCATCCATGTGAGTTTGCACAACAAGGGCTAATAGTTACTTAGAAATGAAACCTGCATAAAAATTTAACCTCTTCATTCATCCCAAAAAATATTTAGGCCAGATTCAGAATCCAAAGCCAGCCTAGTAGAATGCAACCTTAGATGTATCATCCATGCAAGTTTGGTCATTAAAGAGCTCATAATTATTTGGAAATGAATCCTGCATCAAAAACTTTCACCTGTTCACTCATCCAGAAAATGTAGGTCAGATTCAGCATCCGAAGCAAGCCTGGTAGTATGCATCCTAAGATGTATCATCCATGCAAGTTTAGTCATTATAGGCCTCATTGTAGCTTGGAAGTGAAACATGCCCCAAAAACTTTAACCTATTAAATCATCCAGAAAATGTATGTCGAATTCAGCATCCGAAGCAAGTCTGGTAGTATGCATCCTAAAGTGTACCATCCATGCAAGTTTTGTCATTATAGGGCTCATTGTATCTTGGAAATGAGACCTGCACCAAAACCTTTAACCTGTTCACTCAAGCAGAAAATGTAGCTCAGATTCAGCATCCGAAGCAAGCCTGGTAATGTGCATCCTTAGAAGTATCATCCATGCAAGTTTGGTCAACATAGAGCTTATAGTTACTTGGAAATGATACTTGCACCAAAAACATTAAACTGTTCACTCAACTGGAAAATGTAGGTCAGATTCAGCATATGAAGCAAGTCTGGTAGTGTATGTCCTTAGATGTATCATCCATGCAAGTTTGGTCAACATAGGGCTTATAGTTATTGGAAATGAGACCTACACAAAAAACTGCACCAAAAATGTTAACCTGCTCCAAAAACATTAAGCTGGTCATTCCTTTGCTGAATTTGCAGCACCTGAAACTTTGACTGGTACAATGAAACACATAAGAAGCATCTTCCATGCATGTCCAATCAATAAAGGACATAGAAGTACTTAAAAAGAAAACTGCTCCAAAAAACTTAACCTTAACCTGGGACGCCGACAATGACACCGAGGGTATTACACAAGCTCCCCCAACTTCGTTGAGCTAAAAATAGAAGTAAGATTTTTGGGGACGATATTTCGATATTTCTTCATATGTATCGATATGCGTATCATCCTCACAGATATCACAATATATCGATATCTCAATATATCGTCCCAGCCCTACTCTGCAGCATGGAACAGGAAAAAAGACAGAGTGTGGGTATACAGTCACAGCAGGTGCCCTGTGTACCATATGATCAAAGAAAGCAAGGCAATCCGTAGGGCTGGGTATTGGCCCGAGATTTCATATTGCGATATATTGCGATATTTGTAACTGTATTGCGATATGTATTGCAATATTTTCAATGTAATTTAAATGGCATTTTCTTACTATATTTACTTTAATTTACATGTAGAATGTACATAACTATGACAAGTAACCAACACTGACAAAAAAATTGTTGATTTCATTAAAGTTATGCTCTGAAATGTTCCCACAAAACAACTTCTGTCGTACTGTTTGGCTTAATTAAAAAACTTTCATAAGTCCATTTTTATATATCAAAGGCCTGAAGGGCCATAATGGCTTACCTGCTTGACATGGATGTAAAATGTAAGGAAATGTAGTATACTAGCTAGAATATTACTTAGTATTTTCCCCAGAAATTTCTTAATGCAAGGGTGGGGGGTCGCTGAATTGACGGCCTGAGGCGTTTCTTGGCAGTTGAGTTTATTTTATCTAAATTTATATTTAAATGAAAAATTCAAATTCACTAATCAATTCTTTTTTTAAATAAAACTTAAAAACTTAAAAGCTAAATATATATTGAACAAATTGTCAATCTTTACTAAAAATTATTCAACAATAATTTTTTTTTTTATATAAAGAGATCTAATCATGAAAAATTGTTCTATTTAAATTTTCTATAAAGCCACTGTCTTTTTACTGTTTTATGTATTGTGCTGTTTTTGCTATCTACAAATAGGCCCCTCCCTTATTTTTTTATGTATCTACTCTTGCAGTCATCTTGAAACTTTTTGTTCTCATTATGTAGCACCAATGTAATGCTTACTGCATATGCAGATATATTGTCACTTGGAGCGCTTCTGAATACATGTATATAGGTCACTGTGTATTAGAAGCACATGCGTTTGAACTAAGTGCTTTCCCAGAGTTCATAAAGTAAATTCGTAAACATTGATAATGTTAATCAGTAATCACACGTTTCATTTTCAGTACATTAATGCCAAAAAAGTCTTAAATATTATGTGTTTAAATAATGAATGTTTTTTTAATGTCGGAGCATCAATGTTATTTATAGAACGACCTGTGAATGTTGGAAAACCCCACATGTGCAATAACAAGTGTATTGCTTTTACCCTTCGTACTATCTGACAGCCATCAATTACATTTTTATGGTTATTAATTAATATTTTCATTAACTACAAGCTTGATACTTAGTAATATACCAGTAATTAAATTGCAATGAACAAAAATTGACAGCTAGGCTATTGCATCATACCCCTGCCGCGATTCGCATTGAGTTCACAACATTGAGTTGGCGGGAGATCGTGATCCCGTTACCGCCATGCAAAAACGGCCTTAGGATATCACTGCTTTTAGCAGCTGTTTAAACAGTTTGTAAGGTAAAATACATTTAATCTGTATACTCCCGACAGAGTTCTCTTTCTTTCATTTAGATCGACTTACCTACACGGTGGCGCTGTTAACACATACGGTCAGAAGATATTCTTCCGCATCCTCACAAGAGTTTATTCAATTTAATTTTTTTATTTTGTTTATCTTGTCTTCAGTAGCCAAAATTATATTAATAAATGAAAATAACAAGGTTTTTGATTAAAAACTTGGTGAGTAATTTTCACAACAAAGGTAGAATAGAATTAAAGAAAAGACAAGGACTATTTTATCTTGCTCATGTTTACTAGAATACATAGTGAACTCTTTGCCGTAAAGATACACCTGGAGCTATATGGCTTCGTAAGCCATAAAAATGACAAAATTCATTAATCTAAGCATATTGCCAAATATCGATATAATTGATAATCGATTTTACAAAATTGTATTGCGATACGATGTTTTTTTTTATTGTATTGCGATATATTGAAATATCGATATTATTGCCCAGCCCTAGCAATCCGTGTCCAGTACCTTAAAGGAACACTTTAAGATTATACACTCCTGCAAATCTTATCTTGTACAATATTACACTTACTGAACTATAGGATCATAAGTAAAACTTGTTGACACCTCAGATCTTGCTGGAATCATCGTTTTTTTCTCCAGTGGTGTGTCATCACTGCAAAGTGCATCTAATTCGCTCTTTTCTTGAGTAGAGGATAATCTGTTTTTGTAAATACTTGAAAGGACTTGATTTGTGCTGAAATAACTGTAAATCAAGAGAAATGAGTCAATTGCAACTTTGCAAGTCTTTTGACGTATATTTTAGCAGAGACGTATACGTCTCTGATTTTAGCTATTATATTTACACATTCCGCATTTCCTCTGTCTTCAAAATCATATATACTAAAATTCGTCATATTACATGCCATGCAACGAAATAACTCCAAAAATAAATTGCATTGGGGATAAAGTACAACCTTAATTGTATATTTTCCTTATATATCCCAAGCAAAGTCTGAAATATCCACTTTCCTTTGCACAATGCCATGTTACTGTCAAAATACTTTTCATTAATTCAATCGAAAAAACTTCGTATTTTGTCATTGTTTCTCTTGTATCAAAGTAATTTCATATTTTGAGACAGCATGCAGACTAAAGGGTATCACGTTTCATTGTAAAATAAGGTATTATTTATGAAACAATACTAGATTTTCTAAAGAAAATGTATTTATTTTAAAACATCGAAGATTAAGAACGCGAACTAATGAGTTCCTGTTCCCCTAAAAGGGAGCTTAGCCATTAGAGAATATGATATTTTGAAGGGAATCACGCTTTAAGCACCGTTTTACATCCAATTATGCAGACAACACTCTGGTATGATAATTATCAAGGTGCTGTGTATCCTCTGGATCTACATGCCGCCCCGGCAATCGGTCGTTTCAACAGGAAACCAACGCCTTCTCTACTTGAAATATGTGCCAAGTTTCCCCCCCCCCCCCCCCCCCTTTTTCTGGAATTAAAATTCAAACTTCTGACATGATCTTAATTTTTAAAATAATCTAAAATTATACTGGAAGTTTAATCATTTTTAAAATACTTGATACTGTAAACAAGGTAATTTTCTTCACAGCTAGTTTATTCTCATCTGTATGCATTTATGTTTGTATAATTATTCATTTTTTATAAAATTATGCATTCCCATTTAATTTTTTTTAACATGCAGATAAATAAAATATTATGTTCATTTTTATTTTCAACTGATCAAACAGAATTCATGACTTTATTATTAAATTTCTCACCATGCATTCCTCATTAAAATTTATTGTGTATTTTTTTCCCAACAGCTTCAACAAATGTGTTTTATTCAATTGATCAAATGATAAAGAAATTTAACAATCTTGCAGTCATCCTAGGTAGCAATAAATCCATTTTGAATTTCCAATTCTGCATGTGTGAACAAAGTTAGAGCCTCCTGATTAATTATTCATATTCCACCTTCTTTGCATGTTGCCATAAATTAACAATCAAATACACAAAACTACCAACAAGACAGACTGAGCTAAAGTATATGTCACCTGACCTTGAAAAAATTATTCATAATGTGAATGCAGTGGCTTGAATTTTGAACAAAACCAAAAAAATATTTGCACTGATGTGCCAAAAATTACTGCAGCAAGCTGTATATCTGAAGATTAATATTAGTAAAAGCAAACAAAAAAGTAAAAATTTAAGTATATCTACCATATGATTATAACATTTTCCCTCATTTACCAAACCTTATTACCAATATGTTACTGGAAAAAACATAATCCCAACAATTTTCCAAAATTCTAATGGTTGATTGATGTAATGGTTTTGTTTTTAAGGGATTATGTAGAGTTATTGTCATCAAACATTATTATTTCTGAACTCTCTGTAAGAGGTTTAGAAATATTTGGGACTCAAAACACCACTCCGCTATATATTTATGAATGCCAGAGAAAAATTCCACAAAACTACTTTAATATAATAAATATGTATGACTTGAACCAAAATAAAATCTCAGCCTGAATGTACTTAAAGAAAGGAAAAGTTAAAAAGACCAAAAACAAAGGAGAAAACAGAATTTCTAGTGATACACGGGATTTTCTTTTCTAACCTCTAGATTTTAATATATTTGGTCTCCAGGGTTTTCTTCAATGGTGCGTAACTCTCTATTGTGTCTTTGCTGATAAAAAAGGGAAAATTCAGATCTTATGAAAAGTTTACTTAGAATTTCTCTCCTTATTTTTTTGTATATTTTGCCCTAACGTAAATTATGTTAGTGTGATTAATGAAACAAACACAAGTGAAATTGAATGGTAGAAACATTGTAAAAAAAAATGTAAAAATTAAGAGGAATTCCATATATAGTGATAAACAAATTTTCTACTTTTGTTGTGTAACTAGTTGATATTAATCACAATGAATGTTTCATTTTTAAGACTTTTGTTGTTTGAATTAGAAGACTGTGACAAAAATACAACTTCACACTAGAACATGACAAATGTGTACATTGACAATGTTAAATATTGCCCCTCATTTTATACCTGACAACAAGAGCACAAGACAACATTCAAAGTGAACATGTTACAACATACAACATATGGGTTCTATTTCACAAAAGAACATACGACAAGACCAAAATATTTTTCCTATTTCATAAATTTCACCAAATCCATCTTAAAAAAAATATAAAATAATCAACAAGTTTTCTTTTTGGTCTTGTATACATAAGTTCTTTGTAAAACAAAACCCAGGTATATTTACAGCATGCAGCAATAAAATGATGATACACGAATAAATGGGCATATAATTTAAGCCATAGATATGGAAATTCTAAAACTGGCTTCTTAGTTTTTTCCAAATCAAAGGGATATAACAAGAAAGAAAAAAGGAAAGGTATAAATTCAGTGCCAGTGAAAGGGGCTAGTCAGGTGACATACCTTCATTTCAGCCGTCAATTTCATCTTGGCATTCTCGAGTCGCCGCCTCATGTCGTCTATTTCATGAGTCAATCTCGTAGCTTGTATTTTATAATTATTCTGTAAAATACAAAACACTGGATAAGAAATACATTCTTTATTTTTGTACTTCAAGTCAATAACAGTTTCAATCAATGATAAAATGACATAATTAAACAATATTATTAGTAATTGAAAAACAAAAACAATATATTATACAAGCAAGAAAAATTTATCACAGAACACTTCAAGGATACTTATATATTAACAGGAATAAAATTGGAGTTCTATTTTATTTTTGATTTATAAACATCTTGTATAAAAACTCAAGAGAACCCACTAAGGAATTTTCCCCCACTTAAAGTAAACAAGGACATGCAGATAAATGTTATACATTTAATAACTAATGATTAATGGCTGTCAATAAGTTCAAGAGTTTCTACAAGTGACCTTTGCAATCTCAAACACTAATACATCAAATATAAGAGATTTGTCAATGTGACACGTGTCCCTCATGGAATCAATTAAGTCTCAACTGTAACTGAAATTTGTCTCAAGATTTGTCTCAAAGTTAGGTTGTTCACTTCTAAACTGATGGTAAACAACTCATTTAGATACTGGGAAATCACTAATTTTCCGAAGGGGGGAGGGTGTAATTTTTGTGATTTTCAAGGTATGAAGAATCACCCACAAATTTATGTCCACCGTGAAATGCAATTCTTCACCTGTATAACTATTGAACAATTTTTCAACCTGCGTATAAGTACAGAATCAAATCCCCATGAACCATTATACTGCAAATCACTTTTTATTCGCGGGAACTTTATTTTCGCGTAATTACGCGAGACAGTGTGCTTGCGAAAATTTAATTCTTGCGTATAATAGTAATCCTTAAGAACATATAGAGCAATGGCCACAATACACGAAAAATTTGTCTCGCTTATCAAGAGTCGATGACTATCTCGCGAAAATAAGGTGTCGCGAAAATTTAGTGATCTACAGTATTTTCCTCAAAGCACGAAAATTTGACCCCCCAAAAATATGTGATTTTACAGCAGTCTGAGTACAGTTTAAGCTCACCTTAGCCAGTTGTTCATTTCAGAGTTTTTTTTTCTTATCTATTCAGATGTCCTGTGCCCTTATCATTACCTGTACACTTACAATGTATACTTTAAAATTTAAAAACTTTTCAATACTGAACTGATTACTGAGCCTTTCTGTAGCTAAAGTGCTCAGGTGAGTGATATGGCACATGGGCCTCTTGTCCAAAAAGAATGGCATTCTTAACAAGTAAACAATTTACCTAGAGTTTTAACTTATGTGTTGTATTAAGATAAATAAAAAAGATGAACTGCATTAAGTTTCCAATATCCAGGACCTTTTTTCGTTTTATCAATATCAAACTAAATTTTTGGTATCTATGGTCAATTATTCGATTTCCGTTTGAATGGGTACCTGGAATTTTTCTAACCTTAATATCTGCTATGCTATAATACAAAGAATCATTTATAAAAACATAATCTATTCAACTTTTAGGGTAATTTTTGCATCACACCAAGTGAATCCTGACATACCTGGATATTGTTTTTTCCATTTATCATTCATGTTATAATGCCTCATCAAATCTTTTAAAAAATGATGTTAATCATATTAATCATACCAAAACACCCTATAGATGTGTGTATTGAAGCTCAGGTTAAATTAACATCAGAAAAAAGTTGTCCTAAACTCCGCGCACAGGCTGATAGTGTGTTCTCACTGATATCTAGTTCCTGAAGTCCTGATGCATGGTGGGAATGGGCCAGATAGGTCAAGTCTAAATTTGTTAAGCCACACCCACTTAACCTTAAGTACCTTAGTGATTGGTTCATATTTTGAAGTATATGTCGAAGTCTGTTTTTGATTCGGTTATTACTTAGATCTATTCTTGTCAGCTGTGGAAGTGATGCCAAGGTTTCTGACATTCTTTCACACACTGTGTCATTTTGATAAAGGTGGATGGTATTACATGAGAGATCCAAAGCTGTTAGATTTTGAAATGTTCTTAATTCTGGTTCCATTTTCACAAATTCATCACAAGTCAGTGAGTTGTATTTGAGTCTGATACCTTTCAAAGTCTGAAATAAATTTAAATAAATTCAGTTTACAAATGAGACAGAAAATACATGTGTTCTTAAAGCCATCCTTATGAGTTTTTTCCTAACTGTATTAAAATGGATATAAAATTTTATACAAACCCTTTTATCTATTTGTTTCAACAGTATTGTAATTTTTGGTTCCCCAAGACAGGTAGCATCTAATTTCTCGATACATAGTCTCAGTTTACTTTCTGGAAAGCCAGACACTTTGAGAGCTTTACATAATTCAGCATGGGTCTGATCCGAAGTAACAAAAGCATCAAGTTTGATCACCACTGAAAAGATATACGGGTAAATGCATTATTCAAATTTAAATTCAACAGAAAACAAAAGTTGCTCTTCTCTTGCATTAAAGGTGAAATGAGACAAAAAAATAACAGAAGTAATATTGTTGTTCACAAGTACCTGAATATGAAGTATTTAAAAAAATCAAATTATTCCATCATAATACAACTATGATTGTAATCTTTTAAGTTTATATGTGCATCTCAGTTCGTTGGGCAT
Source organism: Saccostrea glomerata (assembly GCA_003671525.1). Lineage (NCBI taxonomy): Eukaryota > Metazoa > Mollusca > Bivalvia > Ostreida > Ostreidae > Saccostrea > Saccostrea glomerata. The sequence continues at coordinate 502,022 of PRKT01000135.1, read as the reverse complement.
GGAATACATCCAGTTTTCATTTTGTGATAGCAATTTTAACAAGAGGCCCATGAGTCCTAATATCTGCCAATATCTTTGGCTCTGTTGTTCTTTAGAACATTGATTCATTCTACTCCAAGGGCCATGATTTGAAATAAATTGAATCAAAAATAATTTACCTGAGAATGTTTGCATATCTTGAAATAATAATCATTGGCCTGCTAGACTAGATAAAATTTTGTTAGAGAAATTACCAATATATTCCCTTGTTCAACTTTAATCCCCTATTGTGACCCCTCAACCCCTTTTCCACTAAGATGAATTTGAGACAAAAATTTAAAATTAACTTACAAACAGACTCTGGGAGAGAATTATCTGCATGCATGGAGGTCCTGTTGGTTGGGAGGTACTTAATGGCTGTGTTGTACATGTTCACCATTGCTGTCTGACGAGCCTCATTGTGTGCCAACATGCAGTGTGTGGCCAGGTAGTATAGAATGACTTCAGCTAAATCAAAATCCTTGAATTAAGTAAAATGTCAAAAAGAAGTCTACAGAGATAAATGAAAGACTAGATGGCAAAATATCTCTTTTTATTCGTGAGAACTTTATTCAGGCATCATTATACAAGACTGCCTGTTTGCAAGACTCAATATGACCTTTGCTTTGCTGAAATGACCTTACTTTTTAGAAAGCTGATTGGTTAATAGGAAGAGTGTGCTACATTTTGAGTGTGCTACATTTATGATAATACAGTATAATTTACCAGTTGGATATCCAGACATGTCAAGAAAGCGTAACTCGGTGGGCATTTTCTTTTTGACACATTCCAGAAATGTGTGAGCCAGGCATGTTGTATATCGTAGTCCTTGTCTTACTATATCTGACAGGTAGTAAGTGTCATGTAGAGGTTGAAGCGAAGTGAAAATATTTGGAGTTAGGTCCCTTAGTACCAAAGATTCCATGTGCCAGCTGGATATCAACACTTCTATGGATCTGTCTCTGTTCTCCTAAATTGAAAAAAAAATGCAGAAATTTTATTGAAAAGAAGCTAATAGTTTCAATTTTATTTTAGTCTTGTGATTCACTTGTATTTGGCAAAACTTTATTTTTCCTGAGATAACTGCATCATTATATCAGAAACCCAATCTGCTCACTGTTGAAATAAGGTGAAGCTATTATATCTTGACAAAAACTTGTAAATTCATAACTTTTATTTTCAACTGCAGATAAAGTACAAAATTACCCGAATATAAAGTTCTTGAAATGATCACAGTTACTGGGTGTTTGAAAAGTATGAGATGAGTGCCCTAAAAAAAGAGTGATTCTATACAATGAACATTAGATACTAATATCTGATGGAAGAATATAAAGACTGAATACTGTAACAATTTTTAAAAGAAGGGATCTGATAAAATATATAATACTACTGATAGTTGCAAGACACTGTTACCATGGTAACTATATAGTCAAGTGTTTGAATTTTAGCCTGGCTCATCGCTCGTAGAGCAATATCTCACTTGTGTAAAGGTGTTCAGTCAGAAATGCTGCTTCTTAACCGCCTAATAATTTATTAGGAAGAATAAAGTACATATGCACAACCACCTTAAATTTTCTTTCTGCCTTAACTAGAATACAGTGAAATGTATGAAATAAAATATATGATTATATGATATATACTTGAAAATTCCACTTAAACATTGTTTAATACCTTCAATGCCTCTTTCATTAAACACACACGCAGTTCTTTGGGAACACAATGAACTGTGTACAAAGTCAAATTTGAGTCTCTAACAATGAACTTGGCACATATTTCAAGTAGTGAAGGCGTTGGTTTCCTGTTGAAACGACCGATTGCCGGGGCGGCATGTAGATCCAAATTTTAATGAGAACACAAGCCAAAGAGCAGTACTGTGGTTATGGAAAATCAGTCTGCTTGCAGTGCATTGTGGGTACAGAGGTTTCTACTAACAGCAAAAAAATTGCAGCACAGTCTTAATTTTTAGCTCACCTCAACGAAGTTGGGGGAGCTTATGTAATACCCTCGGCGTCGGTGTCGGCGTCCCAGGTTAAGTTTTTTTGGAGCAGTTTTCTTTTTAAGTACTTATAGGTCCTATATTGATTAGACATGCATGGAAGATGCTTCTAGTGTGTTTCATTGTATCAGTTAAAGTTTCAGATGCTGCAATTTCAGCAAAGGAATGACCAGGTTAATGTTTTTGGAGTAGGTTAACATTTTTGGTGCAGTTTTTGGTGTATGTCTCATTTCCAAGGAACTATAAGCCCTATGTTGACCAAACTTGCATAGATGATGCATCTAGGGATGGACACTACCAGGCTTGCTTCGGATGCTGAATCTGACCTACATTTTCCGGTTGAGAGACAAGGTTAATGTTTTTGGTGCAGGTCTCATTTTCAAGTAACTACAAGCCCGATATTGACCAAACTTGCAGGGATGATACATCTAAGGATGTACACTATCAGACTTGCCTCGGATGCTGAATCTGACCTACATTTTCCAGTTGAGTGAACAGGTTAATATTTTTGGTGCAGGTCTCATTTCCAAGTAACTATAAACCCGATATTGACCAAACTTGCAGGGATGATACATCTTAGGATGCACACTACCAGACTTGCTTTGGATGCTGAATCTGACCTACATTTTCCGGTTGAGTGAACAGTTTAATGTTTTTGATGCAGGTCTCATTTCTAAGTAACTATAAATCCTATGTTGACCAAACTTGCACAGATGATACATCTAAGGATGCACACTACCAGACTTGCTTAGGATGCTGAATCTGACCTACATTTTCCGGTTGAGTGAACAGTTTAATGTTTTTGATGCAGGTCTCATTTCTAAGTAACTATAAACCCTATGTTGACCAAACTTGCATGGATGATACATCTTAGGATGCACACTACCAGACTTGCTTCAGATGCTGAATCTGACCTACATTTTCTGGATGAGTGAACAGGTTAAAGTTTTTGATGCAGGATTCATTTCCAAGTAACTATGAGCTCTTTAATGAACAAACTTGCATGGATGATACATCTAAGGTTGCATACTACCAGGCTGGCTTCGGATGCTGAATCTGACCTACATTTTTTTTCTGGATGAGTGAAGAGGGTAAATTTTTATGCAGGTCTCATATCTAAGTAGCTATTAGCCCTATGTTTTGCAAACTTGCATGGATGATACATCTTAGGATGGACACTAATGGACTTGCTTCGGATGCTGAATTCGACATAATTTTCCAGATAATGGACCTGGTAAATGTTATGGGTGCAGGCTATAAGGCTTAAATATTAACCAAATTTGCCCAAATGATGCATCAAGGGATGAAAACTCTGAAACTTACTTCAGATGCTGGATTTTAATCACTTTTTTGTGATGAAGAACTAGTTTGAAGTTTTTATATGGGTCTATTCCAAAGTATCATATCAAAATTGCATAAATTTTGAATTTTTGAATGTACACTTTTTGGTGGGTAATTGTGTGACTTTGCCTTTCTTAAAAAAAACATCCGTCGAGGTGAGTTCTGTAATCTCTGATTACCTATGTTTTTCTTTGCCCAGACATTGCATTGAGAGCTCACAGTGCAGATGGTGCTTTGAGACACTTGATCACTGTTATTTGTTTAATAACCATGACCTTCAGAGAACAAGGGCTAAAGATGTTAATGTTCAGTCTCTATATATTCATTCATTTGTGGGGTCAAGTCAGCTTTGATTAGTAGTCTATATATATAGGTAAAAGACAGACACATTGTGGGATTAAATGACAATAATTTGGTGTATTTTTAGGAATGGGATATTTCTGGCATACTTAGCTTTCCACATAAAAGCATTATGGGTCAATCTGATCAAGAGAGTGGATTGGATTGCATTTGGGGTCACAGGGTCAAAGAGCACGGCTTTTATATAACAGAGACCAGAGTGCATATTGGAAATGCTAGCATAGGACAAAACCCCAATCCAGTTTTAAACAGTCATTCACATAAACATTCACATTGAATTTTTTTAAACTGTGCATTATTTTGTCAAAGGTTAAGGCTTCACCCAATATGAAACAATTTCATTTGCTTTCTTACAGGTTTTGCTCCACCTGCTAAAGCTTTCTAATGATTGAATTATTATTTTGTTTATTCTTTGAGTGTAATAACTCTTGATTTCTGTAACATATGTGGAAAACATCCGGGATTTTAATACACTTTGAATAAATTAACCAAGTTCTTGTAGGCAGCTGTTGTTTTGTCCTGGAGAAACCTAGGGCATCCACTGATTGTCGGCAAGATTCGAAAACGTTTATTTCTCAGATGGGAAATTTTTCCATCTTTCCTGTAAAATACCAGTACAGTCATGCAGTGTGTAATTTCCCTGCTGGGTCTGATCTAATGTTTTATTCACATGCTCTCCAACTGCACTGT